>JAVTVY010054191.1:0-29154 GCA_036873755.1 Hanleya hanleyi
TTCACTTTGATACCTCACTCGACCCAATCGGACCATTTTATCTAGGGACTACTTTTTCTCCGCGGAAGCTTTTTCCCGAGACCGAATTACCGCCAAACCACGGCCAAACCGCATCACCGCGGATGAATACATTTTTTTTTTTTTTTTTTGCCGGAACTTTTTTTTTTTCTATGCACTCATTGATCGCGGCCATCTTGTACCCACCTCCCACATGGCGGCCATCTTGTACCCACCTCCCACATGGCGGCCATCTTGTACCCACCTCCCACACCTCACGCATGCGCACACCCCCAATAACCCCCCAATGCCCATACACTTATGACGTCACACCAGGTTCTGCGCATGCGCAGTGGGGGGGTATTCTATCAATTCGGGTACTACATACTACTGATCCCCTTAACCTGTTGTATGTTGAAACGTCACGGTCAGGACACAACTGGGTGGGGAAGACAGGTTGACCCCATGATATTATGAAATGTCCTTGAATTGATCGATATAATTCTATTATGTTAATCGAATATGGGCATGGTGTCTAGAGAATACAATATTAATCTAATGAAACAAGTTAAATATATGAGAAGATGAGATTTATACTGTACACCTGTCGCCATCTCCTTGCAAAGTGAAATGAATCAGACGCGTGACCTTGATCTTCCGAAAGCTGTTTCTGAACACGGAAACTCGGGCCTCGGACCCAGATCTTAAATCTGCGACATGCAAGCTGGGGAGCAGTTGTTTTTTATAGATCTGGTTTCAATCAGATTGCGTGATCACTATGAACGTTTGGGACAAACTGGGTAAATTACAGCCTAAGCATATGCATCTAGCTTATCTTTAAATCTGTTGCCACTGTGTATCAGTTTCATGCAAGTTTTATTCCAAGTGTTTGTTCTATCTGATTTATCTGGCTAAAAAATTTGAACATGGCGGAAAAGAGCCATGGCCCCTTTCCCTAGCCGTCGGCCCACAGCTAGCCCCCCCCCCCCCCGGAAAAATGTTAAGGGAGTGTTATTTTTGAAGCAATACCCCAGAGTACACATCCTTAAGTTTCAATATTTAAAGAAAACTAGGTAAGCTTGTTGCGAGCAAGGGTCGAATTGCAAATATAAAACGTGTCAAAAGCTAATTTTCAATAAATTGGACGTATTTTAAGCTGTTTTGGAAAGAAAGTTTAGTAGGCTGCCAATAACCAGAACAAAAACCAATACATTCAATTCCTATATCAATTCCATACAGCTTAACCATAAATATATTTTTGTTCTGACTTGCCTTGATCACTAAAAAATGAAATCAAAGAAAAGAAAATTAACGGTCGTCTTGTTCCCACAAATGTGTTTCCTAATTAGTGATTCGAAGTCATGGATGTACAAATAGCTCAATAAGTTAGACGCTGCGCTTGTGCCTGAAAATAGGGGCCATTTTTCATCGTTGTGGGTTCGAGCCCCATTTATCATTTTATTCCTCTGTTTTAACTTTTGGCATTTATCCATCCAGAATATTATCAAAAGAAATTGCTTTTAATGATATGAAGCTTGGAACTAATTATGAAAGCTTAAATAATTTCATGATCGTTCTAATGTATTTCACAGCGGCTAGTGTAAGTAGTGGAAACAGCTTAATATTTATCACTGCTGAGCGCTGGCAGATTATACATTTCCTTATATTTTGTGTATGAACCATCAACAGAAGTTATGATGTTATATTTTTGCATGCACGCGAAAATATCGCCTGATTGCACCATGTGTAAGAATTGGACAAGATCAGGCCAAGGCAGAAAAATTACTGTTGAGCAACACACCTATACCACAGAAACATGGGAACAAATAGAAATACGTCGACCTCTGCAATGATGTAACAATACAGACTCACTCAACGTTCATTGGGCTGTCCACGACCTACTAGTAGTCAGCTGCTGTTGTCAGAAATAAATTTCCACACATTTTTGTTCCGGTTTATGCAGATCAGTGACACAAATAAGTACAAACTGTTATAACCTCTCGGTACGAATTCATAACACCTGCATATTTGATCTGTTTATATTCAGTCTAGAACATGGTTGTATACCGGTTCTACCAGAATAGTTTGTGTTAAGGGGAATTAGGACATTTTTGAAATTTTGAAAGTCATTTTTTCGAATTACTTCAAAGAAATAGTCATATTTTCTTGTGTTTAATTGTGTTTCCTATCTTTCTGAGATGAAATAATGCACCCTTGATAATTGAGTGCCTTTTTGAAAATTTCAACCTGACAAAACAAAATGTCAAAATCTCTCAAGTCCCCCTGATTCTTAATAGCAACTTTATGTCAATAAAAAAAGATTCCATTCAACATATAATTTTTTTGATTAGATTCTCTGTTTACCGTCCACCGGGTAGGTTGGATGCGTATTAGTGCGCAGTAGGTATGGGCCGCAACCTGGGCAAAGGGGCCATGGCCATTTGTCTTCTATGTTCAAGAAAGCTGCGAGAATGGTCGAATAAGCTACCCACGGAAATTTTAGAGCCGATTCCAAGTCCGAGATTTAACTTAAATGGTGGGTTTCATTATTTTGAGTTGAGAAAATGGTGTATAAAGTATCGTTTTTTGATTGCCGGACATTTCGGTCCGGCAGCAAAGTCGATTTTGCCGGTTAAACGGGCAGACCCTAGATAAATCATAGCTAAGATTCATAGCGTCTCCCTTCCCTCAACGCTATGCCAACGACAAATACATTTCCCTGTTGGTAACTCGAACATCTCCATGGCGCACTTATTATTACCTTTGCGCCCTATTGGACCTTCATAAACTTGAGAAAAATGGGCCGCCATGAATAAAAATACAGAAATGGCAGACTAAATGGCCCTTCGTCGGTCATATATGTTGTTATCATAGAATAGCCTTGTGTTATATACGCCGACTTCTAAATGCCTATCAAAGAAAAAAAAAGGTCATATATTAATTACAGACGTTAAAATTATCCCTATGGAGCCTCAAAATCGCCTGAAATCGAGGGTCAAGAAGATGGGCATTTCCGTCATAAAAAGTATCCGTAATCATCCACTGATATATAACGTAGATGGCAAACCTGTCTCATAGTCTGTGAAACCCAAATTGTATGAAAATTCAACGCAAACAACATGTGCTATTTTTCTTTGTTTTTATTCAAAATTCATGTTTGCTTTTGGGTCAAATTTATATTTCCATGCTTGATTGAGACTGGAAATGCATTAAAACTTCCACCAGCATGTCCCGTAGTAAAAGACTTTTACGTGGTCTGCCAAATCAAAATTGTGCGATTTATCAACGTGCAGCACATGTACCAAATTCATGTATTTATTATGTAAAATGCAGGTTTGCTTTTTTCTGCAAATTCATATTTCCCTGCCTGTTTCAGACTAAAAAACCATTAGCAAAGTTTTGATAACATGTGGCGTAGATGATAAACCTGTCACGTAGTCCTTGAAATCCAAATGGTGCAAAAATTCAACGCAAACAACATGTACAATATTGTAGCATTTTTGTGTAATAGTCATGTTGATTTTTGGGTCAAATTCATATTTCCTTCCTTCCTTGACTGGGAATGCATTGGAAAACTTCCGCCAACATGTCCCGTAGTCCATAAGACTTTCACGTAGTCTGCCAAATCGACAATTGTGCGATTTATCAACGCGCAGCACATGTACCAAATTTATGTCTTTGTTATGTAAAATGCAGGTTTGCTTTTTTCTGCGAATTCATATTTTCCTGCCTGTTTCGGACTGCAAAACAATGAATAAAGTTTCGCCAACATGTGTCGTACATGATAAACCTGTCACGTAGTCCGTGAAATCCAAATTGTGCGAAACTTCAACACAAACAACATGTACTATATTGTAGTATTTTTGTGTAATAGTCCGGTTGATTTTTGGGTCAAATTCATATTTCCCTGCCTGTTTCGGACTGGAAAACCATCAGTAAACTTCTGCAAACATGTGCTGCTGCCCATAACAGTATCATGTAGTTCACAAGCCAAAACACGTGTGATTCACAGCAACATGTCACATGTATAAGCTTATACATGTACAATGTCATATATGGCATGTTTACTTTTGAATTAATTTCATATTTCCAGTCATGGCATTTACCTGGAGAGCACTGAAAAACTTATGCAGACATGTGCCGCTGCCCGTAACTGTACCATGCAGTCCACAGACCACTAATCCTGCAATTTACAGCGACATAGCACATATACATGTACAATGCTTTGGCATATGTTTACCTTTAAATTTATTTCATAGTTCCAGCCATGAACTTGATGTAAGATACAATAATCTTCTGCCAACATGTTGTAAAGTCCATAAACCTGTCACGTAGTCATGAAGCACATAAGCATCAGAGTCAGTGATTGGCCACAACCCCCCCCCCCCCCTTGATTCCTCAGGAAATAAACATTACGCATGTAATGATGACCGGCAGAGTGATACATGTGTCAATCGGTCAGACATTTTCAAGGATGCCCAGTTTTACCTCAAAACAACCATGCCGGACTTCATTCCTTCTCTCAGAATAATTGGATCTAACTTTTACAAAACCTGCAGCCCCCAAAAGCTCCTGGATCTAGACCACATTAATGAAGGGATCTAGTTTATCGGTGCTATGGCAAAAATATCATGTAGAATGGGTTGTGTGGATAATATCAGATTCATGAAAGTTGAAGTCCTGCAGCATGCTCCACAAATATCGTCAAAGGTCATAACACTTTCTGGCCTGCGCCAGTGTGGATCTATACTTGTTTTTTTGTGTTTTTTTTTTTTAAATTATCTCCCTTGACCAGGTGAGGACTTGAATGTGTCCGAAATGATTTAGCTTCTAGAAACAAAGACGTCATTTCCTGAGTACCATGGTGTTATATATTGTTATGATTGGCTTAACTTTAGCTGCTGAAGATATTTCTAATTTGAGGATACTGGGCAATCATACTAAATTTATTTCATAACTTCATTTATTTTCACAATAAGCGACATAATCGAGATTAGCAAGTGAAGTTTTACAACATAATATAATACGCATCATGGATCTCCTTCAGTTTAGTGTAGACATACCCTTGGATATCTGTTACCCTGATTCAGTCATAATATTGACTGTATTATATTGATGTCGACAAGGAATATACATAATTATTTGATAGTATTATTAATTGCATGTTGTTTATGATTAACAGGAACTTTTTATTCGCTGGAATCCAGCCATTTGTTCCATATTTGTTCTCATCAGCCATCACCATTCAATATGAATGTGATACATGTACAAGTCCATGGTAATTGATACATTATGGTGAAGGTGACCTGTAACACCAGTATACAAAATTATTCCGAGCTCATTGAATCCGCACATGATGCTGACACAGATCAGAACGAAGTGTGGGTAAAATCAGTTGTGTGACTTCCACATCCCTAGTTGGACATGCTAGTGGGGAACCCTCAGTCTCACGTTAATTACCATTGGTGAAGTTCACGTCAACAAATGCAAAATTGAACTTGGCATCCGGACCTATATGTTATTCAGTGATGTACTATTCCCCTACTGACCCTGTTGCCTCGACGGAGGTCTTTGCGCTCATTCAGCGCTTGTTATTCATGGCGGCCCATTTTCTCAAGTTCATGAAGGTCCAATAGGGCGCAAAGGTAATAATAAGTGCGCCGTGGAGATGTTCGAGTTACCAACAGGGAAATGTATTTGTCGTCGGCATAGCGTTGAGGGAAGGGAGACGCTATGAATCTTAGCTAGAGAAATCAGTACTATAAAATTTGAACTTTCTATTCCATTTAAGGGAGATAATTCTGAATTTGGCAAATTTCCTGGGATGAAGCTGTTGTATCTGATGATCTAGCCTGGGGAGGATTGAAGTACAGACCCGTAGCCAAGGGTGGTTTTCTGGGTTCGGGCGAACCCCCCTTTCGGAAATTTTATATATTTTTCTCATATAAATGCCCTTTTCAAACAATGCCCCTTTTCCCATACAGCGAACCCCCTGATGTGCCCTTTTGGAGTGAAGGCGAACCATCCCCCAGTAAATACTGGCTACGGCCCTGAAGTGTCCCATGTTTTATCCATTAAAAGTTGATTAATTTATCATGTTTGTCTAAACATAACACACCTAATAATGAGTTGTCAGGGTTTTTTTCAGGGCAGCAAATTCTATACCGATGCACCAATCCCAAATCCTCACTCGCACATATTGCTACATGTATACCGGTGCAGTAAACCCTGTGTAAACCGACCATGCTTGAGACCTGATTATAGTGTCGGTTTTGACAATGTTCTGGTTTATCCACAATTTAGATATATTCGGTATCAATTCATTCAATATTAATAAATTAATATCCTATCAGTGCTCCCCAATCGTACATGTCACTATCAAGCGACATATTCAAATAGGATTTAATTTTAATTAGATTGCAATTCATTTAGACTTTCGACAGTCTACTCAGGTTTCGATATTCACAGGTTTCACTATTATTCAATGTACATTTTAAACAAAAGATGGAAATAATGGGAATGTCATGCGTGTAATTATAACTCAGACAATGAAGTTAAATATTTATTCCGAAATGTTGAATTGATCCTGCGGAATATTTCTTTATCAGAGAATTCTAACTGTATATGATATGGTGGTTGCGCGGACGTTTACTGTTTTATAAAAATGCTGATCAAAGGTAAAATTTTTTTTACAATCTTCATATTTGTTGCAATATTAATTTTAGTAAGATGAAGTTGCTAGCCGATATGCCATAGTGTACCTTGCCCAATATTACTGGCATTACGTTGGGGAGACTGGGGCTGGTTGGACCAAAGGTTAGGTATAGGAACATTGCAAATATCTCATAATATTTTTGATTGATGACATCACAGGTCATGTAGTAATTTGAGGTCAAGCAGTGCAACCATTTTGAACTCATTTGGATCCCACACATGTGCACATCAGAGGTCAGGGTTTTTTTTTGGTCTGATCAACTAAATATTTCACATCTCAAATATTTGATTCTATGACACAAACTTGAAGACCTTTTGAGGAAGATTTAGTTGGAGAGAAACAAGATAAGGATAATCTTTAAACAGGTGCTTTTGTTAGCTTTTGTTATATAAATTTGACCGTGGTCAATACTGAAGATGCTTTTGGGGCTGGTTGGGTCACTGAAGCTGGGGTTGGAACATGGGCCAACATACTGCTATAAGTTGCTAAGTTGTTAAATTGCTATATTTCCTACAAAGATTAGCAAAACCATTCCAGAATCATGGGGAGACACCGAAATGGCCGGGGCTTGATTTACTGGTTTTCTGATGAGGCATGGTAATATTTCCCTTAGAACCCCAGAGGTGACATCGCTGCCCCGTATATGAGGCAGGTTGACACGGAAAATCAGTCTTTTATTTTTAAGCATAGATGCTTTTGTATTGTAGCGTCAGATTGATATAGAAGGGTCCAACAATACAACCGAAGTGACATTAGCTCAATATAAAGTCAAATTCACCTGAGAATTAAGGAATATGAAATGAAACATTGAGAATGAGTTTGGTTAATATTTTCACCTGTAGGTACTACATGAGGAAATTAGTGGCCCAGTAATATATTTTGACACTTGTAGATAAATTTGAATTTGGGTTCTTATACTTAATTGGGTTAAGCCCGATTGACATATTAGCTAAAATTACGTGCATAATAATGTAAAAATGAATATTTTTTTTCATTTTTCTTTTTTTTTAAATATCTTAATTGAGATCCTGTCGAGATTGACAAGTGGGTGAATTTTCATGACCATACTCCAAGCCATTGCGAAGAAATCGTTGAAAGACTGACAAGGGATAGGAAAATTAAAATTAATCAGATTTTCGGGTAATAATCCCCCTTAATACTTGTGAATGGTAAATAGGTCTGTGGGTGTACTATCATCAGATCATATGCACATATGGTGCACATAAACTTTCTACCTAGTAATTATTTTATTAAAAAAAAAAACGTTTCAACCAGCCCCGGTCTCGCCTGTTGTATTCAGAAAATTTGTTCAATACATTTAGGAGTTAATGGTCGCTTCGTGTAATAATTTTTCGATGTTTTTGAATAGGTCTAAACTAAACATCGAAGACTTATTACACGATAATATTCACTAAGAGGTCATTAACGTCATTCTAAAATGCACAATGAGAAATATTTTCTCTTTTCAATTGCGGAATGACGAATTTTCTGCAAAGTTATTGCTTGCTGATGGGAGAATTTCGTGACTGGTTTACAGGCCATGATCGTGCGTGCTGTCCGTTCACGAGATGCAGCTGTGTGGACTCCGCCCACTGCGCGGTGAATGAACCTATCGTCGCTCAGCTTTTGTAGCACCGCGTTACAAGAATGAGACGTCACCAATTCGACACCCGAATAAAAGAGATCACAAAAAAGAAGATTATCGTGTGAAAAGCTCTGTATGTTTTGAGATCTGGACCAATCAGTGTACTGCTGTTAGAATTTGGGACAATCCATGGATCTTTTAACCCTATCCCCTATCTGGTCTGGGCTATTTTGGGCCTTTTTTTGGTTAAATTCGCTGTATAGCCGGTGTACAGAGCGAATGTTTCCAGGGGGTAGGAATAAAGTCTCTATTGCTGGAGATGTTGGCATATTTGCAGTCAGACGCAGATTTCGAAAAAGCCAAGGGTGTCAAACATACGATTGATACTGGAAATGCACCGCCATTGAGACAACCACCGAAACGTTTGCTGATACACAAACAAGAGACTGACCAACAGGTTAACCCTATCTGGGTTGGGGTTTTCGTGACCTGACCAGGATTTGTGGGTTGAAATGTCCCCCCCCAATTATTTTTCTTATCCCTTGAACTAGGGGGCTGAACCTTATCACACTTACCCTTGGGTCAAAAATGGTCTTCTATTTTTGATGACATCAATTTGAAAAAAAGACATTTTTGATCAATTTTTCTGCCAGACTTCGAATTTTTCATCTATGTGTTTTCTTCGTAGAGACTGCAAAAATGATAAATTAGTAAATATGATTTGAAATAAAATAGTATTCGCACATTTTTCGTCGCAGAAAAAGGCGGGAATTCTGAAAAAATGACAAAACATCACTGTTCTGGTGCTCCACATTCCCGCCATTTTGACATTAATCATGATTCTCTGCTCGGGGGTTACAGAAATGACTTCAATATGATAAACTGTGAAGTCACAGAGTGCGAGGGCATCCTTCAAGGTCCAGGAGAGTTAAAGAATTGCCTAAAGCAATTATGTGGGGAATATCAAGAGTGGACCGCTTTTTTTGTTGCCAGAAACCTTCATGTGTTTTTTTTAAATTTCAGTTTATGCATATTTGGAATTTATGATAATTGTCGTACGTAAAAAGGTTTTTGGCTTATTGACACGAAAATTCTGTCTTATAAACGACGGCTGCATACTGAATGTCAAATCTGACGCCTGTGCCGATTGAACTAAAACGTCAAGGCATCATTTTTACTGCAAGATCTTGCCACCATACAAGCGCGATATCGTCCGGTTTCTCCACAAATACACGCAACATTACAAGGGTAGAAGAAGAAGATGCCGGGGTACTGACAAGAAGTCATATGAATCCACAGACCAACGTATTGGTTACATTATATCGAAAACATGCGGAGAACCAAAATTGTTGAGAAGATTTGTAATCTCAGATACGCGTTTATTCTAGCTGTTCATTTAGACATCTTGAATTATACACCGGAACTATCATCTTTCTCTGCATCACTTTCGGCCAAAACACAACAGTCGTAGTTTACATCACAATAGCTTCAAGGCAACACACTGAAGGACCCATTTGGACCATTTATGACCAACCTATCTCCCAAACCCACTGCTGCGTAACCGCAAAATGTTATCTTTCTGTACTGAAGCGGTGTGTGGGGGACTAGGTCGCCCTATTGGTAAACTCGGTACAACCACTAATGCCCCTGAATGCTTCCACCGCCTATTACCACTGTCTCGTTCCCATCGCTGGTTTGTAGTCGCTGTATCGGGATCCTGCCTTTGAGCTTAATTCAGCTTGGATGACACTGTCTCGTACCTGGTTAAATGGCGACGCTCTCAATGTAACCGTCAAATTGAATGTTGGTATTGTAAACTAAGGTATCTCATTTTTACACTACTGATCAAACAGTAACAGTAACCAACTTCTCAGTCCAATTTCACAGTTCAAGAAATATTCCGGTTTTATTTTTGGATCACTTGAAGTATATACAGTTAATTCGTGAATCAATTTGATTAGTTATCATCATTGGTAATTTGGGTGAATCAGGAAGTTCAATACTGTAACGTTCTTCCTGGTTGATTTCGTTCTGGTGACACCTGCTAAGAATTGATAATATAGCGAACATTGTCAAAGACCTTAAAACTCCTTGAAATAGGAACTACAACCGTTGTAACCCTTATCAAATGTCAGTAACCGTAATGCTTCATGTGACACTGGATGGTTCATGTAACCTTAATGGTTCACGTGCCCTATGGTGCATGTAAGCCTAATGGATCGTGTATCCTTAAATGATTTCAATAACTATTACTTTATTACTTCCCATCTTGCATGCTTGCTTTCCAGATCTCTCCTTAGATCCTATTAGGTCATCCTGGTCAAGACTCCGAGATCGTCTGACATTATAGGAAAATTGTTGCCTTACATAGCCCACGGTTGCTAATGTTCTGCTAACCTAAGACATAAAATCTACCGGCCTGAATTTAAAGGAGTAATTTGATTGGTCGACAAATGCGGATGACCGAAAATCGTGACGTCGCTCACAACAGAGAAACATGCTTAAGGGCGTAAAAAACAAGGAGAGTTCAGCACTTTTAGGCGGCTGAAATATGTCTAAATAGTCGACTTCCTGTTAAAACAATGTGACATTTCTTCGGCTTCAGCTTCACATCATCTTTACGGGGTCTACTGAAAACTTCCTAAAACTTGATGATGGCCTCATCGAAGCTTTTCTCGAATATAATGATATCGTCTAGATACACAAGTCAGGACCTTCTCCATGAGACGTTCGAAGGTTGATGGCGCATTGCATAAGCCAAAGGGCGTCACCTTGCACTTCTTGTAGTGACTTTTGTCTGGCATCATCACCTAGTTCCAATTGCCAGTAACATCTTGCAAGATCCAGAGTGGTGAACCAGTTTGCACCATGTAAGGAGTTGAGTTAATCATGGATTCGGAGAAGAGGATACGCCTGCTTTCTATAATGTTCCGCTATAACAGAACCGTAACCCTACCAGGCCTGGGGGAGGGGCCAAAATGGCCCTCCTACCAAACATTCTGCGCTATATCCGGAAGGACAAAAAACTGAGAGCTGACGCTCCATGACTTTGTAGTTTATCATATTGGGGTCATTTTGCACCTATTTGCATAAGCCCCGAGCAGAGAATCATAGGTAAATTCAAAATGGCCGTCACGTGGGAAACCAGAAAAGTGATGTTTTCGTCATTTTTCTACAAAATTTCTGTTTTCCGCGAGGAAAAGTGGGCGAAAACTATTTTATTCCATATCACATAAATATTTGCCAATTTATCTTGCCGTTTTTGAGAAGAAATCACATAAATGAAAAATTCGAAAAATCGACAAAAATGCCTTTAAAAACAGGCACTGCGACATCATCAAAGCCGCCATCTTGGATTTTCAGGTCACCAATTACCAGTGTACGAGTTGTCAGAGCATTTCCATCATAGCTCTCTAGATTTGTATCTAATACCGCTTATGCCGGTGCTAGGGGCCGTGTGGTCATATCATTCAAGTTGCCACATGAACAGGTACAATAAAAGCGTACCTGAGATACAACATATATCTCGAATCGTTAGATTCTTGGTATGTGCTTTAGAATAGGTTTACCAGAAGACTATTCTGTGAAGTCATATGACGCAGTCAGTATGTCGGCACCTCTTCCCACTTCCCTTATATGTGTTGTAATTTCAGCCCCTAGCTCAAGGGATAAGAAAAATAATTTGGGGGAGTGTGGGGTGAGGGGTGCATTTCAACCCCCCACGCCTGGACAGGTCCCAAAAAGCCCAGCCCAGATAGGGTTAACTTTTGGCCAGCCTCTTCTTGTTTGTGTATCAGCAAACGTCTCGGTTGTTGTCTAAATGGTGGTGCATTCCCAGTATCAATCGTATGTTTGACACCCTTGACTTTCTCGACATCTGCGTCTGACTGCAAATATGTCAAGATACTCCAGCAATAGACCCTTTACCCCGATCCCTTGGAACCATTCACACTATACACCGGCTATACAGTGGTTCCAGATGCTTCGCTGAATCAAATGGTGGTAATTCTTCACCGCTGTCATAATTAGATGACACCACAACCCTAGTTTCATCACTTAGGGCATCATCCACAAAAGCATAACTGAATGTCACTGGGATTACTATTGCTACAGTAGTATCTTTGTGAATAACTAAGGTTCGTCAGCCTAGTTCATCACCTGCAAATAGGAAAAAATCCTCACTATCCACTTAGCGTTCTGCTGAAGAGTAACACAACATTAGGTAGGGTCCCCAGCAAGGTTTACCGAGTGTTCGTTTCCTTATTTTTCCCTGTTGTCTTGCTCAGTTGGAATTGATACCGTTTGATTAACGATCAACCGACAGTGTCCAAACTTCACGAAACATCCTTCTGATAACCATCGCATGTCATACTTCTACTCTTCAGATGAATCTCACAGTTGACCCTCGTCAAAAAATCCATCCCCAAAGTACTATCGTTGGGAATGTCAGCGATGATGACATCCATTTGTGTCGAATGAGGCAGAATCCCCATCTCCAAATTACATGAACCATTGATATTCAGTGATGTATGATCTGCAGCAAGAAGTCTCGTTCCCCTCGCTGCTTCCTCCAGCAAAACTTAAACTTGAATGGCACTGTCTCGTACCTGACTAAATGGTGACGCTCTCAATGTAACCGTCAAATTGAATGTTCGTATTGTAACCTTCAAGGTATCATTTTTGCACTACTGATCAAACAGTAACAGTAACCAACTTCTCAGTCTGATTCTAACAAATATTTCGGTTTTATTTCCGGATCACTTAAAGTACAGTTGATACACGAGCTAGTTGTTATCAGTGGTAATTTGGGTGAATAGGAAATTGAATACTGGAATGTCCTTCTTGGTTGATATTCATCTCGTGACAGGCTGTAAGAATTGGTAATGGCGCGAAAACTGTTCAAAAACCTTAAAACTCCTTGAAAGGTTAAGTTATATCTGATTGAAATAGGAAGTCCCGCGGTTGTAATCCTTATCAGTTGCAATGGATTAATGCAACCTTAATGGTTCATATAACCTATGGTTCTTGTAACCCCAATGGTTCATGTATTCCTGGATGGTTCATGTAATCTCATTGGTTCATGTATCCCTGGGTGGTTCATTTAATCCCATTGGTTCATGTATCCCTGGATGGTTCATGTAACCGCAATGGTTCATGTAATCTATGGATGGCTCATGTAACCATGTACCATGTAACTATGGTAACTCTATATGGTTCATGTATCCCTGGATGGTTCATGTAACCGTAATGGCTCATGTAACCCTGAATGGTTCATGTAACAGTAATGGTTCATGTAACCCTGGATGGTTTATGTAACTGTAGTGGTTCACTTAACCCTGGATGGATCATGTAACCAGAATGGTTCACGTAACCCTGGATGGTTTATCTAACCCTAATGGTTCATGTAAACCTAGATGGTTAATGTAACCCTAATGGTTCATGTAACCGTGGATGGATCATGTAACCGTAACGGTTCATGCAACCTTAAATGTTTCAAATAACTACTAACTTATCATTTCGTATCTTGCTGGCTTACTTGCTTTCTTTCCAGCTCATGCATGCAGTAGGGGTCGAAAACTTCTTTTGGGTTTCTAGACAATTCTTCGTATGCGCGTGCACACAGTCAACACCCAAGATCTAGGAATAGATGGGCCTCTAGAGGAGGGAGATATGTTTACATTTCTTCTTAGCTAGAATTTACATTTATCCGTGAAATTCATAAATTAGTAATGTTTGGTCATCAATCAAATATAAACATATTGTTACTGATTATTATCTACTATAAAATATTATCCTCTATTTTCGCCACACCTCGATTGTGCATGCGCATGGTGATGTCATTTCCGGTCAAAACCACGCCCGTCTTAGTATACATCAAGAGCGCTTCAAGATGACACCAACTGTGACACCTCTGACCCAAGTATAACCCACCTAGACCCACTTTACTGGGTATAGGGCACTCGTTGGCCGATTCCTGAGGAGCTTCGCTGGAGATCGCCAGTCTCATACCGCTGGACTGACACGGCTTCGAGCCCCGCTGGTGCATGTGTGAAAGTTACGACTTTATTTATCAACCAGCGGTGGTACTCTCCAGGTACTCAGGTTTCGTCCACCAACCAAACTAGCAGTCACCATATGAGTGAAATAACCTTGAGTGTGACATTAAACTAAATCCAACGCCCCTTTGCTGGATGTAGAGTCCGTCTTCCGAATATTTGGTACTGTAAAGTCCGTTTTTCGGATTTTTCATAATCCCACTTTTTTGCATTCACCGGCAATCTCGTGACTGAAAATTACCTCTAACCGGAAGTGTCCTTGAACCGGAAGTGTTGTCAAAAAAATATCCTAAATTTATCCCACACAAATCCCTGTGGATTTAAACTTTATATACTTCTCGCGTCAGAGCACCATTTTTTTGTTCGAGGGCTCTCGCAAGAAAATGTGTTTAATAGCGGCACAGAGTGTAGCGTGAATACAATGTTTCAAGGATCACGTGGTCCCATTAGCATATGGTTTGATGTGTTGTAAGGAGTAGATTGATTAATCACGTCATCACGGATGATAAGAGCTCTCAAGCACAAATGAATTACGGCCAGATCTACAACAGGGGTGACATGATGCAGGCCAAAAATCGAGGATCCACGGAACATTGGAGACACCAGTGTGCAGCTTACTTGCAAGCCACGAGAACCATGCCAGGTAAGTTAAGTACTTCATTTGTCTCTGGTAATGAGTTAGACTTAATTGATATTGGTGATAGCAGTTCGGCATCAGAAAATGAAATTTATTCTAATCCGAATTACTTCCCCTTGGGGAACTCTTCTGCGATAGAGAGCAACAACAACACGTGTTGTAGCATGAATGAAAATCAAAGTTTTCACGAAGACTTGGACATGCACTGCGGATTATTTGATTCCGCTGGTTGTTGGCAGATCGACACAGATGGTATGACTGAAAACACACATACGGTTTTAGAGGTCGTTTGAAAGCTAATCTAGGCTTTTGGCAGAAAATCACTACATCACAGGTAGTGTTGGATGTTATTCGATATGGCTATAAACTGCCTTTGTTGCATGTGCCAAATGCACGTTCGTTTAGAGAGTGAATCTGCTATATCATTACAATTCGAACAGCATCGCAGAGTTATCGGAACCAGCAACGATAGTTAATCCCCTCACGGTTTCCATAAATTCTGTAGAAAGAATAGGTTAATTCTGGACATGAGATATGTCAAGATGCGTCTTTACAAGTAAAAATTCAGGTGCGAAGATTTAGCCACGGCCGTTGGCTTACTCCAGAAGGGTGAATTCATGTATAAATTTGGTTTGAAGAGTGGCTATCATCAAATTGAAATTGTTCCAGACCACACCCAGTATCTCGGGTTTAATTGGCAATTCAAAGATGGCATACCTCGATTTTTCAAATTTTTGGTCCTTGCATTTGGTCTTTCTACAGTACCGTACATATTTACCAAAGTTTTGAGACCTCTCACTGCCAAATGGAGAGGCGAAGAGAAGAGAATTCTTATTTTCATTGACCATGTTGACGATGGCTTAGGTGCAGCACAGGATTTCGCTAGTGCGACGCGCGACGCTATGGCAGTCAAGTCAGACACAGAACAAGCTGCGTTTATTCCACACGTCAATAAGAGTGAGTGGGTGCCGAAACAAACTATTGCATGGTTAGGTGCAGTATTGGATATGACACAGGGGAAACGTTCTGCCTCCACTGCTAGGAGAGACAAGCTTAGCAGCTCAAACACACAAGTGTTGCATTGTGGGAAGGCAGTTCCGGTGAAGCAACTTGCCTGTATAGATGGCCAGATCGTTTCGATGAAAGTTGCAATCGGTTGATTGACAGGATCCATTTCAGCAGCACCTTGTTGAAAGAATGGAGGAGATCATTCTGCATTCTAAGGCTCCAGGGACTGTTAAACAGTATCACAGTGGCTTCCATAAGTGGCTTACTTTCGCTGACAAAAATCCTGAACCCAACGATTTCCTGTGTCTGCGGTTGGAGCTAGTTTGTTTTTATCGAGTTTGATTGACACTAACGTTTCTGTTGCTGTTTTTTACACTGCGGTATATTGTCTAAATTGGGCACATTCGTTATAGCAGGTGTCAATAACCCCACGTCGTCTTCGTTTGTTCACCCACTAATGAACTCGGGGCGGCGTCTTCTTAGTGCCCCTAAGCATCAGAAGGAGCCATTATCACCAGAACATTTTTTCACAGACTTGTGTGAGTGTTACAGGTGTTCTACCTCTCCTCTTGACGTTAGAGACATTTTGTTGTGCGTTTTAGCATTTTTAGCTTTCTTAAGGTTTGATGAAACCTTCATTCGAAGTTGCAGTGCAGTTGCACATAGCGCGAAGTAAGGCTGATCAGTTGCGTCAAGGGAACAGTGTTGTATGCGCGGTTACTAATACCGCGGCTTGCCCCAAAAGTTGGTTTGAAAATTTATTAGGGCAGGCAGACCATGATAAATACATTTTAAGACCCATTCAGGTGTGTCGTGAGTAGTAGCGTAAACACGGCACAGGTCTCATTTTGACGAGTGCGCAGGTGTTTCTGCGCAGATTTGCGGCGGAAGTGCGGCGGGTCGGGGATTCCCCAGTAGGGGTTTCCCAATGACGATCACGTGATCAAGGCATGTCTAGACTTGTTCTGGGTTGTACAGTTCTGCCATACGGAGGATGGATGTATTCCTCCGCGGTGATGCGGTTTGGCTGTGATGCGGTCGCGGAAGAAAGCTTCCGCGGAGGAAAAGTAGTCCCCAGACTACAAATACGCTGCATGGTCCGATTGGGCCGAGTGAGGCTCTTTTCAGTCATGTCATGGGTGTTTTCACAGAATAAATGCCATACGGAGGGTGGGTACTAGTATTTCGCTGACGCCCTAGTAATAAACATAATCTATAGGTGTTGTACCATGTTAATAGGATCAGTCTAGCATCTGTACCACCCTAGGGTCGAGCGTTTATTGTCCCGTGTATCTCCGCAAGAAAACAACAAACAAAATGGCGGCTCCAGGATGGTGTGGGGATGCCCTTTCCATATCACGGCGTCGACAGTAGCGCCATCTGCACACATTGACGCAAGGGAGACAACTCGTGTGGCCTAAGGATATGGAAATAGCCGCGTTGGAGCTAGTGGAGCCACAAATGGTCCAATGGGATCGTGTGAGGTATCAAAGTAAAGCCTAGGTGAAGGGGCATCTGATGGGGTGGACGTGGGGTTGAAGTATCGCCACTCTGCGCATGCGCGGTGGCCGAAGGGTATGGAAATAGCCGTTTTGGAGCTAGCGAAGCCAATAATGGTCCAATGGGATCGAGTGAGGTATCAAAGTGAAGCTTATGTGAAGGGGCATCTGACTGGACTAGCGGCTTGGGCGTTGTCACCATTCTGCGCATGCGCGGTGGCCCAAGGGTATGGAAATAGCCGTGCTGGGAGCTAGGGGAGTTACTACTGGTCCAGTGGGGTCGAGTGAGGTATCAAAGTGAAGCTTAGGTGAAGGGGCATCTGACTGGACTAGCGGATTTGAAATAGCGTCATTCTGCGCATGCGCGGTGGCCCAAGGGTATGGAAATAGCCGTGTTGGGAGCTAGCGAAGCCAATAATGGTGCAATGGGGTCGTATGAGGTATCAAAGTGAAGCCTAGGTGAAGGGGCATCTGACTGGACTAGTGGGTGTGAACTAGCGTCATTCTGCGCATGCGCATAGACGTTTTGGGGATGTAATGGGTTGGGTGTGCGGTAGCCATTCTGCGCATGCGCAGATGCAATGCGGAGCTCTCGTCCAATCAGAAGCGAGTATTTCAAATCCGCCACGGAGCTCTCGTCCAATCAGAAGCGAGTATTTTGACCCGGTGCATTATGGGACATATCCAAGATGGCGGCACGTATGTTCAAGATGGCGGCACATCCGGTGTCGAAAACTTGCCATTTTTGTCGGGATAGGGTCACCTAGTGTCGAAAACTGGACCCTGTATGGGTCCCGCTAGACGTGTTGGAGCTAGGGGAGCCACGAATGGTCCAATGGGGTCGAGTGAGGTATCAAAGTGAAGGGGCATCTGACTGGACTAGTGGGTTTGAACTAGCGGCATTCTGCGCATGCGCAGTCTGGCCGTAGTATAGAAATAGACGTGTTGGAGCTAGGGGAGTTACTACTGGGTCGATGGGATCGAGTATCCATGTGAAGCCTAGGTGAGGGAGTTACACTAGGGTGTCGTTTCCATTCTGCTGCGCAGGTCACGTGGTGGGGTTGTGACGTCACTTCCGGGGTTTTCACTAAAAAACTACCTCCAAACATAGAAGAGTTCCCATGTTTTCCCCTTAGACGTCCGTGTGTTCAACCGCCGGCACTTTTCCACTGGCCTGGCCCCAGCGCGAGCGGCGCGCGCGTCATCACGCGTCATCCCCGGAAGTGCGCGTCATCCCCGGCAGTGCGCGCGTCATCCCCGGCAGTGCGCGCGCGCGGGTCAAAAGGTCAAAGGTCACCTCCAAGGTCAGACGGTCCAATATGAATAACGACAAGTTCAGCAATGTTCATACAGTTTATTATCCCCAATGTTACATCATACCCAGGCTGGGGGAGCCGCCCTGGGTATGTTTAGTATGTTCGCATTCGAAATATCAAACACCGTGTTTTATTATTCAACGCATCGTCACATCAGGCACAAGTGTTTACTGAGCTCAAGTCAACGATCAGCATGTAGACATAGAGAGTATGTACGGCATGTTGTGGTATTCATCAGTGCATGGGTGACGCATTCACCCGATGGGTTGATTGGTCGTCTTGGTCACGAAAAACGTAACATTGGTTACCCTCTTTACCACCCATTGTGTGTTGGGGCGTTGACGATGTGCCCATCTCAAGGCATCCAATTGTTCCACTTGGGCCAGCATCATCTCTAGCGACGCCCGGTGAATGATGGTAAACGGCAGGTCAAACACAAGGTTGTTGGCACTGGGGTAACAATACCGTAACTGGTCCGTCCTTTTGTGACGTAAGATGTACCCGAAAGCGACATTCAATTTGAAGGCCGTAGTTTGATCTTCGAAGATGGCTTCCACGTAGCTGCGTAGACGGGTGAGTTTGGTCAGTGGGAAATTGTAGATATCTTGAATAGGGCGATGACGGTGGAAACAGTACCGTGTCATAGACCAATGGCCCCGATCGTCGTCACTCACTGGATGGTTGTCCTGTAAGAGATCGCCAGGAACATTTATGGGCTCGACCAGAAAATGTTCGATGTTGTCAGGCGAATGACTCGAAACCGTAACGCTTGGGTCCGGCTGGATATCCAGGCTCTTCTGAACTGTGGGTATAGGCGGGCTCTCCGTCATCGCATCACCAGTGGCGTTCGTCTCCCCGGGCTTATCTTCACTGGGCCTGACCTTCCGCGGCTCCTCTATAGTAGAAGGTTGTCGCGCATACCGTGGTGATGGACTATGAATCAAACGTTGGTGCCGTCTTAACTGACTGGGTCGTTTGAAGAGTTGACCACATTCATTACATTGTTCCGTCGCACCCTCGTGGAGTGAGCGTTCATGGCGCAGTAAAATATCCTCCCGATTAAATGACCGTGCGCAGGCTATACAAGTATACCGTGCACCGTTGTGGATGGAGGCCTCGTGGCGTCGCAAATCTTCTGGGCGAATAAACTGCTTCTGGCAAGTAGTACAAGTGAACATCTTGGTGGTTGACAGACTGTCTGATGAAACGGCAAGGTCGCTTCCCTTTTATAGCACGCTAGCTGGTAATCCAAGTCGAGGATCGAGACTGTACTGGTGTACTGGTGTACGGCTGAGCCGCATTGCGCAGACGCGAAGTACCCGGATGATAGACACGGACGTCACCGATCCGAAAAGACACGGACTTTACCGAAAATACACGCACTTTAACGAAAAGACACGGACGTACCCGAAAAGACACGAAGGTGAACGCCATTGTGGGAAGCCCCCGACAGACAGGTCAGTACAGGCATTCCTATGATGTTCACGCATAATAAAAAGGATTGACCTGTAATCTGTGTTGTTGTTGTTGCTCCCTTTTTTGGACTAACCCATCAGAATAGTACGTATCACGGACAACACCCGTAGAGCTACATCTGGTCTATAAAACACGTCCCTCTGGATCCTACACCTTCATTTCTACGGTTGCAGAGCCATGGCGGAGATCCAGCCCCATGCGACTCGCATTTTACAGTATGCCACCGTGGTGAATTCATTCACGGGTTACCGAGCAGTGGTCCGGTCCATGTTTGCAGATGGCGACGACAACGAGGGACGACGCCAGATCCTGAACGAGTTCACAGAAGCGGTCCTCCACAGAGTGCACTCGATGGAGAGGCGTGCCATCACTCACCACTACTGGACTATGACAGCCATCCTTGATGCTCGGGCTATGGACCACGAGCGCTCACGCCGGAACCAGCACCGGCTGGTTGGCCTCATACTAGTCTGTGCCCTATTGACCCTGGCGCTGTGGTATTGACACTATAAATACCAGGGTCAGACAGAGTGTGTGTCATTCACCGTTCGACATTGGAGCAAGCATGTCATCCGTCCTACGAGCCATCCTGCCCCTTACACCCCAGGTGGGGTTACACGTCTATGAAGATAAAGTCACCCTGGTGGAAGACTGTGGAGCTATTTGCTGGGCGCCCGCTGAGACCGTATCGAATACGGTGACGCTACAGCGTGACGGCTGGACCAAATTTAAACGGGTGTTGAGCGGTGAGCTCGACGGACACCTCATCCACATAGACAATGCCATCTACGTACACCGTACCTCCCTCTTCCTACGCCTGGGCCGCTACCAAGACCCCACGCGAGGCTTCACCCTAGACCCCCATCTGTGGTCAGCCTTGGAGAAAGTAGTGCCTATTGTGGACCAGCTGTTTACACCGGACGAGCGATCATCAGACGAGTTGGCGTGGGCTCGTGCTATGGAGGACGCGCTGGCTGAACCCCATGAACAACTACATGAACCCGACGACGACGATGCCATTGATTACCCGGCTAGACTCAGTCAGCCCAGTGACATGACCACCTGATCCTTTGATCTCACGGGTTGTCCCTATAAATACGAGAGACAGTCAAATCTGGTACCATTCACGTACTGACCATGGCGGAGCATATAGTACTGGCGTATCTCAGCTTGACCCCCGAGGTTTTCCTGCACGTGTATGCGGATAAGGTCGATATCATGGAGGAGGTGGGAGACATCTGTGAAGGGGACCCTACACAACCGTGCCCGGCTCACATTCGTCTGTCCCGGGAGGGCTGGACCAAATTCAAACGGGTGTTGTCTGGTGAACTGGACGGCGATCTCATCCACTTGTGTCACGATGTGTATATCCGACGCGGCCCTTTCTTTGCTCAATTGGCTCGGCTAGATGGGGTACAGTGCATTTTACCCTTCACCCTGATCTATGGTCTGCATTGGAAGATGCCGTGGTAGATGTGGATGAAGTGCTTATCAAGCGGTCATCAGACGAGTTGGACTGGTCATTGACCATGGACACTGTGAAAGCCAATGAAGAAAATCAGAAAGAAACTCCGGCCCAAGATATACCCCTTATAAATAAACGATAGAGCCAGGGTGCATCATCATTTTGTCACCATGAAGCGCTGGGAGAAGGTGCTGGATAACTTATACTACAGTCCCGACAGTCCGGCGGCCTATAGTGCATTGTCGGCTCTCTATCGAGCGGCCAAACCCCAGGGGATACAACGTGCTCAAGTCCGAGATTGGTTAAGAAAACAAGACACCTATACCTTACATCGAGCTGTCCGTCGCCATTTTCTACGGAACCGGGTCATCGTGGGAGGAATAGATGCCCAGTGGCAAGCGGATTTGGTCGATATGAGCGCCTTTGCCAAACACAACGATGGGAATCGGTATATCTTGACGTGCATCGATATCCTATCCAAGTATGCGTGGGTGGTACCCATCCGGACGAAAACGGGGGCAAATCTCATAGCGGCGTTCAAAGATATCTTCAAGACCGGGCGCAAACCTTTGTATTTGCAAACCGACGAAGGCACGGAATTCCTCAACAGACCGTTCCATGCCTTTCTGAAAGCCCAGAAGGTGTTTTTCTTCCATACGTACAACGAGACCAAGGCATCCGTGGTGGAAAGGTTCAACAGGACATTTAAAGGTCGCATGTATAAATATTTCACCTATAAGAATACAAGGCGGTACATCGATGTTCTCCCGAAACTAGTGAGGGGTTACAATCGAGCCTATCATCGAAGTATACAGAGAGCCCCCATTACCGTGACCCAACGCAATGAAGCCCAAGTCCGGCGTGTCTTGTACCCCAGACCATCGCAGCGAACGACGAAGGAGATGTTCAAGGTCGGGCACCCTGTACGGATCAGTAAAGTCAAGGGCAAGTTCGAGAAAAGTTACTTGCCCAACTGGAGCGATGAGCACTTCCTGATTAAACGGCGCCTACCCTGACAGCGGCGAGTCTACGAACTGGAAGATCTTCAAGGGGAACCGCTGCTAGGCACGTTTTACGAGCCGGAATTACAGCCTGTCGTAAAATCACAGCAAGACTACTACACGGTGGAGCAGATTTTGAAAACGGAACGTCGACGTGGCAGACTGTTTCATTTCGTGAAATGGCAAGGCTGGGCCAGTTCCTTCAATTCCTGGGTCGCTGCCAACCAGGTGAAACGGCTATAAAACCAGACACCACTACCGTCCTGCTTCATTCCACGTCCAACCATGAACACGGTGCAACCGTCTCTGAACACAGCGTCTTCCAAAACGCGCAAAGTGCAAGTAGGCTTTGGTGTACTAGTGCTAACCCTGCTGAGTGTGTTGTACGGAGGTGTGTTTTACGACGTAGCCTATGTCAGCACGTTACTTAACCAACTGAGAACACCAGCCATCAGTGAAACCGGTCTACAGAGAGCACCAGTCGTATCCAGCCCAGTCACCACCTCCACACCCCGTGTACAAGCCACAACGAGTGTAATCTCCACACTTACACCAAGAACACCCACTACGTCTGAAGACCCACCGGATTTCATCCCTCACAGTGAACCGACAACGACGACGACCCACGTTGTACCCATCACCACCATCATCATCCCTGAACGTGAACAGACAACGACAACCGACGTTGTACCCTCCACCACCACTCCAGTTCACGCGTACCAAATTTACAAGAGCGGGTTACCACGACAGCGGATACACCTCCAACCATGGACCCTCGGTGGCAGCATCCCTTCACCTGCGTCATCGCAGGACCGACGGGCTCCGGCAAAACGCACTTCGTCAGGAAGCTCCTGGAACACGCCGACAGCATGATCACTCCACCCATTGCCAGAGTCGTGTGGTGTTACGGAGAATGGCAGGAAGCGTATGCAGCAATGCCCCACATCACGTTCGTGGAAGGCCTACCTAACCTGGCCGATTTGGAACCCGACACCTTGGTGGTTCTGGATGATCTCATGGCGGAGACGGATGCGCGGGTCATCCAACTCTTTACCAAAGGCAGCCATCATCGACGGCTCAGCATCATCTACATTGTGCAGAATCTCTTCAGTAAAAACAAAGAACATCGGAACATCAGCTTAAATGCCCACTACATGGTGGTCTTCAAAACCCGAGAGATACCACTCAACTGCTGCACCTGGCGAGACAGATGTATCCCGGCCGCACACCGTTTGCATTGAAAGCCTTTAAAGATGCCACAACCCCTCAGCACGGGTATATGCTCTTCGACCTGAAGCAAACCACCCCCGACCACCTTCGACTACGGACCGGCATCTTTCCCGGAGAGACTCACCACGTGTACATGCAAAAATAATGTAAACACACCTACAGTGGCTCCCCCAGCTGGGGTGTGTGTGTTTTGATGATGGGGATAATAAAATAGAATGAATACCACAGCAGGGTTGATTTTTTGTCTCTGAAGTAGATAAAAGAAGGTGGATGTAGCTTGTAGCTGCAGCAGAGATCCTGTGTTACTATCGGGAATCATTTTATGCCCATTAGACAAATAACTGCTGGTAGCTCATTTGTTTACACACCCTTATCATCAAAACACACCTACAGTGGCTCCCCCAGCTGGGGTGTGTGTGTTTTGATGATGGGGATAATAAAATAGAATGAATACCACAGCAGGGTTGATTTTTTGTCTCTGAAGTAGATAAAAAGAGCAGAATTGTGGGTTCTAGCATTAGTTGTACAGGATGTCTGCGCGAGTACGGAAGCACGCTCCCACGCTCCGTGTATTGAAGACGGCCCCACCCGAGTTAGTCCGAACCATTGTACGCGGTGCGGACCCTGCTCTCGTGTGCTGTCTGTGCGAGATTGGACTCAATATCTTAAAAGGCAACGTACCACTGGCTCCGGCTCAGAAGACCAAGTTGGCCAAGCATAAGACAGGTCTAAGAACCTTAGTCCAGAAGCGAGTGTCTCAAACACAAAAGAAAAAGGTGTTACAGAAAGGCGGCTTTCTCGGGGCTATCTTAGCACCGTTGGCCGCTTCCGTGTTGGGTCCAGTATCGGGTGGACTCTTCGGCCGACAATGAACCACACGAAAAAAATGGTCCTCGTCGAACCTCGGCTCCTTCAAAACCTCCAATCGCCCTACCCTGTCCCACCTACGGTGAAGACGATAAACACCCTCGATGGAGAGATGCAACAGATCTTACAGAGAGCGGGGTTAAGCGATAGTGAGAAAGTACAACGGTACAATGAGACGCTTCAGCGGTACATGACGTTCATGGACCAATACAAAACCCTCTCTGCTCCACCACCACCACCATCACCACGTGACACACCGCCCACCTCAGCACCGCTCCAACAGCCGGGTGGAGTACCTTCCACAGCCCCACAGTGGGTCGAAGACGAAGTCCTGAAGAGTGTACCTGCCTCGTTCAAGAAACAAGCTGGCCTGGTATTACAACGGATGAAACAGAATCCTAACATGACTTGGAATGATAAAGGCGAACTCGTGGTACAGAATCAGGTGGTCCCCGGGACCCACATGACGGATTTAGTGAATGACCTGATACGTCAACGCAGGACGCACACGAATCCTCGAGGATGGGAGGTCTTCGCTCAAGGCTTGAAAGACATGCATGTACCACAGGAATTGGTGGGGAACCCTCAGCGCTGGGCCTTTATGCAGAATGTGAGTACACCACCAGAACCTTGGGAACCGGAGTCACCTCCCAAATCACCACCACGGCGGGCACCTACGTTTTCACCCCTTTTACCACGCCACCCCCTGCAACCACCAAGAGCTAAATCACCGCGACCATCACGACGATTAGCGCCCAAGGGCTGGGAGAAGTATTAAAACCAACAGCAGCAGCAGGACAGCTCAGTCATCATGTTTTACCTCACCCTACCCAGTAACAGCTCGGCTGATGTGTTTCCTGACAAAACCTTGACCAAGTACGTGACCCAGTTACCACAACCGTTGCATTTACCTGGACTCTGGGAATGTGGACTCGTGGATATCCAATACCCTTACTCGTGGTACAACGTGCGAGCCAATGAAGTATGGTACGAGGTGACCTACGAAGGACAAGAAACTCGACTCAAACTACCCGAAGGTCAATACGATACCCCCAAGGAGTTCGTGGGTGGACTGAGAAGTCTGATGCATTATAAGTCTCTACGAGACGTCACGAATACTTCAAAACCCATCAAATCTTTCCCCTTCAAAAATCATGTGGACTTCGATTACAACGCACACAACGACAAGGCCAATCTCACGCTCAACCCCAACGTGAGTGTCGAACTCAGTGCTACCCTACAGCAAATGCTGGGTTTCAATTACCAGGGGTACGCTGGCCCCACCGGCGAGATAGGCCACATCCCGATGGACATGCGTGGTGGTATGTATGGCCTGTACGTCTACGCGGACGTGGTCGATGCACACATTGTCGGCGACAGCAACGTACCTCTACTGCGCGTCTGCCCGGTGAAAGGCACGTATGGAGCTCAAGTCACCCACAGTTTCAGGCATATCGTGTATCTACCCGTCAGTCAGACCGATATTGGCTCCATCGTCATCGATATAAGAGACGACACGGGACGACCGGTGGCATTCGAACGAGGAAAAGTGGTGCTGACACTTCATTTCCGTCAAGTCCGAGCGGTTCACTTTGCATAATGAAGGTGCCTTATCAATGCCATACAGCCAGTTACGTCGATCATTACACCAAACATGCCGGGGGTAACTTTCCTGTCTTTGCGGGTACACGCATGCAACGAGGACATGGGCTGGGGAACATACTCGGGAGCATCGTCAAAACGTTTCTGCCCTTGGTGACGCGTGGGGTCAAAGCGATCGGCAAACAAGCGGTGCGCAGTGGACTGCAAGTTGCCGGTGATGTCTTGGGGGGTACGGCACCCAAAGAATCCTTGAAACGGCGGGCCAAAGAAGCGGGAGGCGTCTTGGTGGCCAAAGCACAACGCACCGTAGGGGATAAAAGAGCTGCCCCACCGAGACCACGCACCAGTCGACGACCGACCCAGCGACGACGCACATCGAAGAAGACCAAGGATATCTTTTCTTAAAGATGGCTTTCATCCATGCCGAGTCGTGTCCTTCTACCAACAGTGAATTTGATTTATGGACCGTCCCACCTACTCAGACCAGTGTCGAAGAGGGTCAATGGGTGGAACATCTGCCCCTTTCCAGCATTACAGCCACAGGCCCCATTGAATTCACCATCACCAACGCAGATACGACCTACCTGGATTTAACCCATACGTACCTATATGTGAAAGCTAAAATCACCAATAAAGATGGGACAGTCCTGAAAGCAGAGGCACCCGTGGGTCCAGTGAATCTCTGGCTTCATTCGCTATTCCAGCAAGTGGATATAGCCCTGAGTGATAAACTGGTGAGCGCCTCGACGAACACGTACCCGTACCGAGCCTACATGGAAACGCTGTTATCCTACGGGCGTGACGCTAAAAAGTCGTATTTGGCAGCCCCGTTGTTCTACCAAGATACCCCAGGCAAGATGGAAGCGAGTCCTGATAACGCCGGCTACACGGAGAGAGTGGATTTCACAGCCGAGAGTCACTCGGTCGATATGATGGGACGTCTGCATGCGGACTTATTCATGCAGGACCGATACCTCTTGAATGGAGTACCTGTCAAAATACGACTAGTGCGCGCAACGCCTGCGTTTGCCTTGATGGCCCCGAATGAGGACCTCGAGTATAACATTGTCATCCAAGAGGCAAGTCTGTTTGTACGCAAAGTGAAACCCAGCCCAGGTGTACAGTTGGGGCACATCAGAGCCTTGGAGAAAAAACCAGCCCAGTACCCGATTCGACGAGTACAGACCAAGGTCTTTTCCGTTCCTAAAGGCAATATGATTGTCAATCAAGAAAACCTGTTCCTGGCCTGTGTGGAGAACGTGAGTTATAATGGGACTCTCTCGAGGAATCCGTTCAACCTAAAAGCGTTCAACATCAATTTCGTGGCCCTGCATGTGGATGGCCAACAGGTACCGGCACGCCCCTTACAACCTAACTTTGGAACGGACAATTACATCCGGAGCTATCTGAACCTCTTCACAGCTACTGGCCAAATCAACCAAGACGAGGGAAATATGATCAGTCGAGACGATTTCGGCAGCGGGTACACATTGTTCTGTTTCGATCTGACTCCCACCTTAGACAACGATCATCAACTGAGTCTCATCAAGAAAGGCAACTTACGCTTGGAACTGCACTTCGGGACACCTTTACCGAAAACCATCAATGTGATCTGCTACGCTGAGTTTGACAACATCATTCAAAGCGATAAAAGCCGTAACGTGCTGTGTGACTTCGCCACCTAACATGGATACAGACCAGATAACCACGGTGCTGGAGACTGACCCAGGAACAAGTAAGGTGTTTCAAGGAGTGTTCGCCCGAGACGTGTTCCCATTAGACCGTGTGTATCCGGCTGCTTACGTCCTGAACACAGACCCGATGGATCGGCCCGGTGAACACTGGGTGGCCGTGTACTTGACAGAAGAGCAGGGTGAATACCTTGATCCGTACGGCCTACCACCCCTCCATCCCGATTTAACAGACTTCATAGATCAAGGCACAGAGACGTGGTGTTGGAATACTAAAACGTTGCAAAGCCTGGACAGTATGGTGTGCGGACAATATTGCTTGTTTCACCTGTACCATCGATGCCGGGGAAGACCCTTATCTACCATCGTCCACATGTTTGACGAGTACCCCAAGACCGAGGACCGAGATGTACTCGTCTATGACTGGGCCGCCCATCATTTCAATGTACAAGTCCCGTTCTGGGCTTGAATTCTTTCAATGAACACACGCCCGCTGTTCTGGGCTTGAATTCTAGCAAGCCCCGTGTTCTGGGCTTCAGTTTTCACGTGGTTGTTCTCACGTTGTTGTTGTTCACTGAATAAAAAATGAGATCTCACCAAAAAAAAAAAAACCCTGTCTTGTGTGTTTTATTCATAATGCATCTGAAGATTCAGTCAAACTGAAATCAGTGGTGTAGGATGGGGCCAAAATATCACCCATCAAGGTTAGAATGCAAGCGCACTATAGTAAAAAATGGAGAGCCAATGAAATCAGCCCACAGACCAAGTACGTGTATTTGGTCTAGGTTTGGAGCGGGCATTTCATTGAGGTACGTGTATACGGTGAGTGAAGAGGCTCGTCCAACACGTATAGATTATGACTATAAGTTCTATGTATTCTCCGAACCTTGCCGAAAGGGAGACCGTTTGACAGGTGACCTTTGACCTTTTGGTCCGCGCGTGCGCACTGCCGGGGATGACGCGCGCACTGCCGGGGATGACGCGCACTTCCGGGGATGACGCGTGATGA
>JAVTVY010054192.1:0-29003 GCA_036873755.1 Hanleya hanleyi
CCATCTTGCAGCAAGGTTTTTTTTTTTTATTCCTACGAAGTAGGCTACCATTGCAAATTGTCCTGTAATGAGCGAGTCAATGAGTGAGTGAGTCAGTCAGTCAGTTCATCTGAATCCATTCGTCAGCAAAATAAGGAGACCCATCGACATTAGAACCTTGATTTTTGGCATGAACGTGCATTGGGGGAATTGTTACCAGCAAGTTCTGAGCTGACCGAATTCTGATGAAAATTTGATTTATAATTATATTTTTTATTATTTATTGATGGCTCAGCGAGTTCACTGTCATGCCCATCGGAAACCCTTGGCTGTATGATTCACTGTGACTTTTAAAGGTTCCCTGATACGGCATATCACGGCACACCGGTTCTCGTAAAATCACCGAAGTTAAGCGACTTTGAGCCCGGTCAAGACTTGGATGGGTGACCTCGTGCTGTACTGCTGGGCTGATAACTGTCCAGGGTAATAGGAACTGAGGGCGATAATAGTTGCTACGCTAATGAGTCACCAGCGGTGACATCTGAGAAAGTTAATAGTACCCACTGTCAATTAGAGACTGCTATATAAATTCTTTCATGGTAGCACATAGGGCCCCCAAGTCATCTCTCGAGTACACACTTAAATCATATCAAACCCTACTTTGTAGGTCCTGTGATGTTATAGTCACACTGCCATGTATTTCATAAACTAAATTGGTAAATTGTTAAATCTCAAATGTGACATGCAGATAGTCGAGTGAGTTATCTGTATATACATGTCTAATTCTGTGCGTGACATCACCAAAGCTCATTTGCATACCAAATTTGTACCAAACCCCCGAATTTTCCAATATCTTGGCAACCAATAGGAATATTTTGATAAAATAAATACTGAAATTCTCAGAAAAAGAATGGCTATCACAAACATGTATCTCTCTTCTCGATTTACATTTTCCATTTGGGTCCCCTTTACACAAATGCTGCTTCAGTGCCCGATTCCCAATATAATTGAAGTTGATCATTGGACAAAAGATTTCTCCTATAGCAGCAAGAGGTGCATAGACCCGTTACTCCTGGCATGAATTTGTGGTTAGTGCTTTTGCTCTCTTTCCTATGCTTACAGCATGGGGTCAATTTTTAACTATTAATAACTGGTGTAAATATGGTGTATATGCATCAAATTATCCTACTATTCCAAGAAAGGACCATTATGGTGGTAAAATGAAGGTAATGATAATATCATGATATTATTGATGATAATTTTGGCAACTTGATGTTGAAAGTAGTCGTGTGTATCATTGATTAAAACTAATTCCTTTGCTGTGTGCATAAGAAAGAGATTAAAGTATGAACCGAAAATTCATGCCTTGAGTCACATGTCAATGCACCTACTGCTGTTGGAGAAATCTTTGGTCTGAGGATTAACTTCAGGCATTCAGTTTGCAAATGTAAGCTTGTGAAGGACTGCATGTTGTGTGAGGCAGGTTTGTACATAGCTGGAATAATTCTCAACATAATGATATACAACAACAGTTCAATTGACAACAAAAAATAAGTCAAGAGCCAAGTTCATCAGAAGTTTCGTTTGTGTGTCATGAACACAAATGATACGGTTATATTGAACTTGTGAAAAATCAATGATTGTGTTTCCATGAACTTCAGTTTTGCAGCATGTATAACAAAATGAAAATCTACAAAATAACCCATTTTTCTGAGATGTTTATTATTCATGACATTTTACGTAACTTTTTCCTTCCCTCCTCATAAAATGCCATAATACTTGTTTCATTTACTAAGGTTTAATTGCATAGGACGATGTTAGAATTCATTGAAGTTAATGTGGACATAGCATCAAATATGGTCATTACAGGTGGTCAGTGGATGTGTCGACTAATCCCATGCCCAATCAGGGTGAGTGAGTGAATAGAATTTAACATCGCTTTCAACAATATTTCAGCTATATCACGATGAACCAACTAAGCACCACCCAGCCCAGTTTTGTTCCTGCTACTTCAAAGAAGAAATCTTTGAAGCAGCATGGAACCAGACACCCTCCATCTACCCTATAAAACACTGAGGACAGCGCACAAGACACAGACAGGATGCTTACATGGTGCAATAAAGACAAGTGATATTACAGTGTTAGACATCACATTGTCAAGTTCCTGTTGCTTCTCCATGCCCAATCATCTATGATCTTTACATATTTATGCCCTTATATGGCTTTAGTGACCTTTGACCATGAGGACATCAATGAATTATGATGTCACCTTATGCAATTGGGCCTTGGTACATGAAACATGTAGTCTGGGATTTTTATAGACAGAATTAAAAATTTAACACACAATGGACAAGAAATATCATTTTGTAGGTTTCAATTTGTTATACTAAAAAAACATGTAACATTTTGGTGGAGCCAACTGTTGATTTTTCATCAGCTCCAAAGTGAATGACCAATGTAAATGAACAGTCTTTCAGTTTGTGGTCTTCCAGTTGAACCATGAAACATTGTATACTGGGGTGATCTTTTCCGGGTCTCGAGGACATCCGGCATTTGGTCCATTGTTGTCTAGAAATTTTATGTGTATACAGCATGCTGGAGGACACCGCAGCTTGGTATCACACACACCTACAAAATGGAAACAAGAGCATATTATAAAACTGCAATGGCAAGAACTATTTCAGATTGAAATTTAAAATTTCATACGAAATTGAAATATTATGGTATGGGATCAGGCAATGCATTGAATAAATGTAGCATGATGCATGCTCCCAGAATATATGCTATGGGGTCGGTCGAGGCTTAGTTTATGAGATAAGAGGATTGGGCTTGGAGCCACGGGGTAGGTACATGCTCCCGAGCGTGGTGGATGGAATATCTTAGCAGGGTGTAATCACCCGGAATATATTAGGTTTCGGGGGGTCGAACTGGGCTTAGTTCAGGGGACACAGAGTGAGGCAGAGCAGCTGTGAACAGGAAAAAAGACCAAAACTTAAAACATTTTTGCTTGTACAAGGACAGGGACATACACAGACATCATTTAGATTCCTATATCGAGCTAAAGGGTATCAATAAAAATCATCGAAACAGGTGAAAAAATATGTCTGCAAATCTATCATTTACATGTATTTAGGTTTCAGAGTTCTCGGTCAACTAGTAATTTAAATTTGGACTGGAATTTTTTTTTATTTTTATGATGATGGTCATAACTCTTCAAGAAAATCATCAAAATTGTCAAAAACTAAGCTGCGTATCTGAAAACACCTCAGCACTAGGGTCTTTGCGACCTCAATTCGGTCGCACTTTCTGAAGAAATACAGGGTCTTCCAAAATTGCTGACCATGAGTGGATAAAAATAATCTAATTCTTTGAGAGGTATAGCAGTGCAATCTATAACATATAGTTCAGTTCGAGTGCAAGATATTATACAGCAAAGGGCCATAACTCTGTGAATCGTAATGGAAGGCAACTTCGGTGGGTTTGGATGACAATTATGTATGGATGTGCGCAACAGGTTTCATGTTCCTGAGGCAAGACAATCTCACGATATGGTGTTAACAAGAAAGCTGTGCCTGATGTAACATATTTATGCTGAAATAATGAAGGGGCATAACTCTGGAAATTGTAGACCGAGACAACTCAATTTTAATATTATGGGTCACAAGAATATTGATGTTCACAAAAGGTTTAATATTTCTGGGGCAAGTCTTTCTCAAGATATCTCAGTAACGATGTATTAAGATATGCTGAATATAACCAAGGAGCATAACTCCAGGAAATGTACACTAAGAAGATTCAATTTTAATAGTGTTCTGAAGATATTTCAGTAACGATGTAACATAGATGCTGTAATATATGTTGAACATAACAAACTCAAAGGGAAATAACTCCAGAAATTCTAGACCGAGATGACTCAATTTTAATGTGACCATGGCAACTGTGACAACAGATTAGAAAACACCACAGTTGCCTGGCTTGTGGGCTATTTGCTGGTCGATGAATATGTACATTTGGTGTATTCTCTAATAAAAGGGTACCAAAATCTGTCCTTTTTTCATCTGTAATTTCAAAAATGACATTTCAAATGACACTGACCTTAGAAAAACAAAATAAATCAGCTATAATCATTACATTCTTTTCATTATCTGATCACCACTAACTCGTCAAGCTAGAAAAGACTTAGGGCAAATGGGAATAATAAGAGATGAAAGTGAAATAAAACTGGTGTCTAACGTACATCACATCCGTCAGAGGAGATGAAGTTAGAGAAATTCAAACACTGTTCTGTAGTCCAAGAAACATACATATGCAGTCCTTGCGTTTGGAGGTGAGCGATCGCTCTCGCGCACCATCGCTCACCTAAATCATATCCAAGGTACACTGTTTTTCGCGCACCTAGATTCAGCCGATTAAATATAGAAATAAGTAGGCTGTGTCTGCTAACGGCCTTATTATTAAATGTACGGACAGTTGGTGTTAATTTTGCGAACTCTTCCACACTGAAAATCACTGTGAGAATAAACTGAAATGCCTTTAATAAATTTTAATCAGCAAACGATCGCCGTCAATTCCAGCGCGGCCATAATTTCTTCGCTTGTTTGACAATCGGTAGTCTCTTGCACAGGCTATTCCTAGCATGGGATCGTGCAATATTTGCCACGTGCGCAGAGAGCTCACAACAATGGCGGTAACTGCAGCAAATCTTCCGTGAACAAATTGAAGCAGTTGACGAAGTTTTCTAAGAAAGGTAGATGATTTACACATCATTATCAGCACACAGAGCCTGTAGTCAGTAGGATGTCAATACTCTTGGGCAATATTGAACTGGGACTCGTCTGATCATTCGCCAAACATTCTTCTCGTTCACTTTATACTATCGGCCGATTATTTTCGAGAACCTCCACGAACACTGCTCTTCGCGCATGGTTGGTTCCGACGAGTATTATATGCAGAGTGAGCTTGCTCAATCTTCTGGTACATACGGCCGTACTACCCACTGGTGACTGTTGAAATCTTCATCACTTTTGATATTGACTTGTTTAAATTGAAATAGAATAATTTATTTTCATTAATTTTTCGTTTGAAAATAAATTGAAAAATAAAATAATTTAATCAAAAATATAATATGGTAGGTTAAACAATTAAAACAAAATCACTCCCCTCACGAAATTTGGGAGAGCGATTTTCAGCTCTCGTATTAGCTCTCCTCGGTTAATTTAGGTACACTTTTTTTAGCTCACCATCTTTTTACAAAAGACAAGGACTGCATATGGTCTTTAGAAATGGTAGAGATAAGAGTGCCCATTGTAAAAAAGCAGGTAAACCAAAAAACCGAATCTTGTGGTGACTGAACATACTTTTGAGCACCAGGAAAAATGTTGCTAACATCATTTTCATTGAATGTCCTTTTTTTAGATTTCACAACACCTATGACAGACAGTTGATTTCAAAATGTCCAAGGGAAAGAATAATGTGAATGGGCCAAAGGATTCAAATAAAGTTGAAACGTTTAATGGATTTAGAACATCAAAACTGCTGATAACGTCATTTGACAGAAAGATAACAGCTACATCCCAGAGGGGGGGGGGGCATATAGCGATCGCTTTGTCCATCCGTCCGTCTGTCCATCCATCCGTCTGTCCATCCGTCCATCTGTCCACGAGTTTTTTTCCGAGTTCTGGTAAAATTTTCTAGAGTTATGGCCCTTTTTCTGAAATCTCTGTGAATGAGATTTGTTCGGGCTGGATCTTGGTTAATATTGTATGGACAATTTTGAAATTTGCCCTGTAGTTGTGCAGCGTGAAGCTTCTCCGTGTTTCGCGTATATTTTATAGTTATAGCCCTTTGTTCTTTGGGACTTGTCCGGGCTGGATCTCGGTTAATATTGAATGGACAAGTATGGAATTTGCAGGATATGTGATCAATGCCCAATAGTTTTGCAGCCTGAAGTTTCTCTGCTTTCAGTTATGTTTTCAACGGTTATGGCCCTTCGTTCATCAAAACCTAAGTGAATGGGATATATTTATTTGTCCAGGCTGGATCTCCGTCCATAACCAATTTGGACAGGGAAAAGGGCTATAAAATTGTTATTCTACATTCCAATTACCCCAAAAAGTGTGAATTGGGTGCAAAATTCAAAGTTAACTGATGGCTTCATAATTTCACCACAATATACTCCCAAGGGATGTAGGTCTCATAACCAGGTCACATTTTCGGATTTGGCGAAAGCCCCGGCGACCATCTTGTATCACAACATTGTATTATTACATGTGGATTGATACTTGAATTGAAATATGTATTATGCGAGGCATGCCGAAAAAAGTGACTGAAACAGAATTTTTATAATTATCCAAATTAGGCCTCCACCGACCAACACAGAACAATGGCGGGGCAGTGTGTTATTGTTCTCAAAATTCACATAAATGAATTTTGCTTTGATATTTCATTATCCTTTCTATCGATTGCAGATTTTGTTGTGATAATTGTATACTGTTGAAATTATTAGATTCTACAAACAAAGATAGTGCCACGGCACTGTAGCTCATCTGGCTGAAACTGGAGAGAGTAGCTGTGAGAAATTTTTACTAAAGAACTGCAATAGATGAGTTTCTAACTTGTGATGCCCCCTCTGAACACCAAATGATCCATGCAGTAATTTCCAAAGATTTCATGATAAAGTTTCATGGGAAATTCAAGATGCAGCCATATTGGATTTTCAAAATGGACCAAAAAAGGTATCTTGCACAAGTGGACCACAAGGGGAACCTGCGCCAAAGATCCATGCTGTAATTTCCTGAAAATTCACGATAACAGAATTTCATGGGGAAATTCAAGATGGCCGCCTGGTGGCCATATTGGATTTTTGAATCGGACCAGAAAAGGTATCTTGCACAACTAGACCCCAAGGGGAAAAGGTGTATCAAATTTGAGAAAGATCAATGAAGTAATTCCTGAGAAATCACGATAACGAAGTTTCATAGGGAAATTCAAGATGGCCGCCTGGTGGTCATATTGGATATTCAAATTGGACCTAAGTACACATGTTGTACAACTAGACCCCAAGGGAAACCTGTGTACCAAATTTGAGAAAGATCCATACAGTAGTTCCTGAGAAATCACGATAACAATGTTTCATGGGGAAATCCAAGATGGCCGCCTGGTGGCCATATTGGATTTTTAAATCGAAGCAGAAAAGATATCTTGCACAACTAGACCCCAAGGGGAAACTGTGTACCAAATTTGAGAAAGATCCATACAGTAGTTCCTGAGAAATCGCGACAACAATGTTTCATCGGGAAATCCAACATGGCCGCCTGGTAGCCATATTGGATTTCTGAATCAGACCACAAAATGTATCTTGCACAACTAGATCCCAAGGGGAACCGGTGTACCAAATTTGAGAAAGACCCATGAAGTAGTTCCTGAGAAATCGTGATAACAAAGTTTCATGGGGAAATCCAAGATGGCCGTCTGGTGGCCATATTGGATATTCAAATTGGACCTAAGTACACATGTTGTACAACTAGACCCCAAGGGAAACCTGTGTGCCAAATTTGAGAAAGATCCAAATTTGAGAAAGATCCATGCAGTACTTCTGAGAAATCACGATAACAATGTTTCATGGGGTAATCCAAGATGGCCGCCTGGTGGCCATATTGGATTTTCGAATCGAAGCAGAAAAGGTATCTTGCACAACAAGACCCCAAGGGGAACCTGTATACCAAATTTGAGAAAGATCCATGAAGTAGTTCCTGAGAAATCGCGACAACAATGTTTCGTCGGGAAATCGAAGATGGCCACCTGGTAGCCATATTGGATTTCTGAATCAGATCACAAAAGGTATCCTGCACAACTAGATCCCAAGGGGAACCTGTGTACCAAATTTGAGAAAGATCCATGATGCAGTTCCTGAGAAATCGCGATAAAGTTTCATGGGGAAATCCAAGATGGCCGCCTGGTGGCCATATTGGATATTCAAATTGGACTAAAGTACACATGTTGTACAACTAGACCCAAAGGGGAACCAGTGTACCAAATTTGATAAAGATCCATGAAGCAGTTACCGAAAAATAATGAGGACAAGATTTCACTGGCAAATTCAAGATGGCCGCCATGGCAGCCATATTTGAAATCGTATCGACACCGCATGAACAAATTCTGGTGTACTCATTGAGGGGAACATGCATGCCAAGTTTCAGCTTAATCGGCCAAGCGGTTTCAGAGAAGAAGATGTTTACGCACGACGGACAACACACGACACACGACGGACGACAGACAGTCAGGCCATGACATAAGCCCATCGAGTCTGTCATGGATGACAGATGAAAATAGTAGATGGTGGTACCCTTTATATGAAATAAATTATGAAAATTAATGAACATAAAGGAAAAATATTTTTAAAAATCGATTTGAAGAAAAATTAATTTTACTAGTTTTTCCAAATTATTGAAAATATATGTATTCATCTGCCATCAAATATCCCACAAACCAGGCAATTGTAGAAAACACTGAAAGTGGGTGGAACGCGGTCTGCTATGAAAGATGTTCAAGGTTTCACCTTTGGCTCAAAAGGAAACCTTGATGTTGTGAAGATGGGGTTTTCCAAGAAAGACTTTGGACACAGACCCTCCATTCCAGTCAGTAGCAGAATTTTAAAAGGATAGTCAGGTAACAAGAGGCTCTTTCCAATACGCACACCATCGCATTTGCTTATGCGGTGTAAATATCCATATGATCGAAGCTTGAAAAGGAAGTGGGGGGGGGGGGAGTATGCTTACGCAATGTGTAGAGCTCGAATCACAGTTGAGAACCATAGACCTCCTTCTAGCTCCTAGTATTCATGATAAATGCCTGATGAAGATATTGGATCTTGAAACGATATAAACTGTATGTTGGAAGTCTTCATCATTCCATGTAAGGTGAGATCAAAGTGGAAGAGATATGTGAAAGAGAAGCTGTGATCCCAATATATCATCAGAGTTCCCAACTCACTGCAAATGATAACAACATTGTAACAAATAACATAATATAATCAGCAGCTACATGTATCTAAATAATTTAGAATGATTCAACATGTTCAATAACTCAATTGAATCAGGTATTCTCATTTGGATCATTCAGTCAGTTATAAACATTATATGTGATACATTTTCTATCTATGAGATATCAAAGTACCATATAACAGAGCATTATTACATACCAAAATATATATTAAGGGGTTTCATTGCCTCTCATTTACTGGAACTCACCCGATATATTATTATATCCAACAACATTGACATTTATAGACAAATGAGAATTCATATCAACTGAAAACATGAACTGTGCAAAGCACTGAGAACCACTCGGCCTTGGGTGTATTTAAATGATGTTATGTTTAGAAAATTGGTGACAAAAAGTAAAATCAAACAGTTGATCATTGATGATGTATGTGTGATCCAAGTTTGAGGCTCCTAGGCTACTGCAGTAACAAGAAAACAGATAGACAGACGTACATACATTATGACAATACCCCAAAGCCAATTTTAACAGTAGTTCATGACCAGCAAGGGCGTTGTTGGGTGGGGGGGGGGGCTCGTTGAGTGCAAACGAGCAAGCGGAGCCTATATATTATTTTCCTAGGATGGAGAACACAGTACTGGGCTCTCTAATAAGTGAACATAGGAAACGATCCACTCTCAAGATATCCTGGTGACATCCCATGATCATTCAGGACGAATTCAAACTGGTTTCTAATGTCATCCCATCCATCGGTCTGTCAACCATGAGATGACAGTAGAAAAAGTTCAAATTCTTCTGCAATATCATACATTTCAAATTACAATGACACTCTACATGATACAAATGCATGATGGTTAAATTTATATCAACACATGACAAATTCCCAGGTTTATCACTCTATGGATTTAAGCTTTTGGAATTTGTTGCTTTTTCTTGTTCTTGTGTTGCTTATATCACCTTACCTACTTTAAGGTCATTTGACAAGGTCATATTATGCAATAGCAAGTTCTGTCTGTCTGTTTTGTCTGTGCAATATCTCTACTTCCAAGTTATGAACTGCTACCAAACTTGGAATATACTTTATCCATGGGATAAGGGAGAATCATATTATGAGATCAAAGGTCAAGGTGATTGTGGCCCAAAAATCTAAAAATCATCATGAATTCTTTATGTCCAGGCCAGAACTTCTGGCAGTTCAGGGTTGTGGATTGTGTGGCCTCGTGGGTCTCCTGAGGTTCAACCTGGGGTGTCATTGTTCAGACTCCAGGTCATGGTGAGATTAGGCTTCAGCTCCTCAGAGGGCTTGTCGTAAGAGGCGACCTGGAGTGTCCTGGTGTGAAAAGGAACAGGACCCTACCCACGTGGTTTCTGGGTGTGAAAAGGAATAGGAATCAAACCTTGTGATTTGACTGAAATAGTGTTGAAAGAGACGTTAAATCATACTCACTTACTCAATTTGAAATGTAGTTAAACTCCTGGCAAAGAAGCTTCTGGTTTTACTGACTGTCCATCCGTCTGTTTGTCCATCTGTTAACCTGTGCTAGTTTTTGTTCTCTGTGCATTATCTTCAGTTTCTAGTTATGGATTGGTACCAAACTTTGGTTATACCCATGGTGCAAAAGGAACCATATTCATTTTGAGGTCAAAAGGTCAAGGTCATTGGCTAAAATCATTGAAAAATGTTATGCCTATGCTACAGCTCAGTGTATACGTCAAACTTATGATCAAGAAGAAGCCTATTGAACCTAGGTCAAGAAGTCATGTAAAGGTCAAGGTCACTGCACATTTCTGTCTTGGATGCAAGTTCATGTTCAGTCCTCTATCAGTTAAATAACTAGTGTGAGAGTGAATCACTTCTTTACCAATATCATCAGATCCTTAGGCTCCTTTGTACACATTAATAGTCTGCTTGGAATCCATCCATGTAGTTTGTCAGCAACAGCGGACCTATGAAACAAAATAAAAAAATTCATACAACCATCGTGAACAGAAACAAAGCCTATACATAAGAATGCCCTTAAGAGAACAATGTACTGGCCTCGACTGTAGTAGATGGAGAGGGTCAAGTTGTTGTGCCCAATTCTGTTGTGCCCAAAAAAAAATGTGGCCTTTATGTTACATGCATAAAGACATTTTGAAGTTTTTGAATTGAAGTACCTATTTGAAAACATAACTGTCGCGCGATAGCCAATGTCCACTGCAGCATTGTTCCTGCTAAAGGAGAATTGCAAAAGTATTTTTTTATATTGGTTGAATAATGATAAAAATATCAGTGAATCTACTTTGTTTGGTTTAAATTGAAGTACATGTAGTTTGTCTTGTAGAAGAAGCTTTTAAAAAGTTGGTACCTCAAGCCCAGCTGAAATCTGATTTGCAAAACATCATTGCCTATATTTCCTTCATTGTGACATCACATCACATGAAACCAGGCAGCATCCTGAAGTCTGAACATTTACAAACAAGCATTGACGTCCAGCCAGGTGGTCTGATGCGACTTCTCAACTCGGCATCAAACAATGGCAGACAAGTGATACAGATTTCATTTCTGAAATCAGCTGAGCTTGAGATACCAAGTTTGGAGCTCAGTTTTCTCAAGCTACTAGGAGACTTAATATTTCATTTAAACGAAATGAAGTAGATAGGCTGATAAATTAACTAATCCATGAAGAATATGAATAGGAAAATATGAAATATATCTGTTGCAAGAGAACATTCAATGAGCATATAATACATTAAACATAGTTGATGTCCATACTCACAGAGACAATGGCGGCAATCTTTCACAACAGAACTACCTTGGTCAGCATGTAGTCGGTCAGATGATGTGTCTAATTCCTACTGGAAGTGACCTAGGCTGTTGCAAACAGATACCATCTTGATGGGGAAGTTCTTACAACATACCTACTATTCCTTCATAACTCTGAAACAAAAAGTGAAAACACATGAAATGCTCTGCTTAAACTGACAGAGGGTTATGGAGCTTCAGCCGCATAAAGCTTGATAAAGTCGTCAATTCAAAATGACAGTCACATGCATGACAAGTTCTCAGAAATTTGTGTTTTCCAAAATTTCAGAATTTTTGCCTGGATGTTTATGAAACTATATGTATAATTTTCCCAAAAATAAGGATGTCCCAGAATGCTGCATTCGAGAGGAAATGCCAGTTCGAGCCCCCCCCCCCCCCCAATCCGTTACTCATTGCATTGTGAAACTTATCCAGAATGATTCAATCTTCACCTGAAACTACTCTCACACCATCCATGATCCATGTACTCTTATAACAGTCACATTTCTAGTACTAGATATTAATAATCCACTGTTTATCACAAGGAGACTATAGTATTATGGTATAGCATGTTACTGTATGCGTCGCGCGTTAAACTTGACCACACACATAACCAAATACCTCACTTGCAATAAGTCCGGAAGATCCAGTCTGGAGCTGTGTACATCAATGACATATGTAAATAAACAAAGGCTTTAATATTTGAGGTCCCTGTGTCCAAAAGTAGTGTGTTAGTGGATTCTGAATTTCTCTCAAAGTGTATGCATCCATGCAACACTTAAATCCCAGACTTGACCATAAACACTATATTCATAAAGAGCTCTGTTCAAAACTGCTTTCACCTTGTTTTGTGTAGCCAGCATGACTGGTGGAAAAAGAAAATTCCGGCCATGTCTGTCAGATCTGGGCCAGGAAAGAGAGGAAATTCCGTTAAATAGCGCATGGCCCTAGAGATTTTTGCGTTTCATTTTGTTTAGTTCACTTAAGTTGGTGGTTATCATTCCTGTTTTCATTCCATTTATCTCTTTCTTTTTTGTTTAGTTTGCAATTAGTTTGAGTTTACATGTAGTTAGTGGGTTGGTTGTTGTTTTTTGTTTCCTTATCTTTCCTAATTATTTCAGTTATTAGTTTGTTGGCGTTTTAGTAATCAATTTGGTAACAGGATTTTGGTTATCTCTTAATTTGAATTTGTTTAGGTTATAGTTAGGTTTAGGTTAATGCACCGTTTAATGGAATTCCCTCTATTATTAGCCAAAATTAGGCTGTTTGGTTGGCTGTTTTTCTTAAAATGAGCTGAGGTGACCTGTGCACTTCCCACATGTACACATCTCTGCCATGTTAAATCTAAACAGATTTAGGGCAACACCATGTGAACTTCTGCACACACTGGACTGATTTTTAAATGAAGCTGGAACAAATCTCATTTTTCAACCAATCAGATCAACTTAGTCACTGGCTACACATTAAATAGGGCAATGAAGCAGTTTTCCACATTGAAGCTCTTACAATATTGTGTTTAATGAGAGAGATCAAACTCCATCACCACAACTTTTCTAATTCTGGTTTAAGGGAGATTTATATGGTACCCGAAAAGCTCATTAATCACATTTTTCGACCCCTTGTCAGTTTTTGGCGATTTCTTACAAACAGCTTAGAGTTCAAGGTCACAAAGCTTCTCCGAATTGTCAATCTCGACACAAGGAAGATATTGAAATTGAAATAAGGAAAACGAGAGGAAGGGAAAAAAACAAATCACATGTAGGCCCACATTCATTTGTACATAATTTTAATCAGAAATCGATCGGGCTTAACCCAGTTATATGTAAGTATAGCAACTTCAAATGAATTGAAGCATCAAAATGATCTACAACTTGTTGTACAATACAACCGGAGTGATATTAGCCCAACTATAGAAAGATATTATCCCAATATACAGATATAAATTAAGGGATATGGCATGAAAAATTATATTGAACATAATTTGGTTAATATTTTTACCTGTAGGTACTACATGGGGAAAATAGTGATCCAGTGCTATTGTTTGACACTTTGACCCTGTATTTGGGGTTCTTATACTTAACTGGAATAAGCCTGTTTGACATTCCCACTGACAAAAATTATGTACAAAGTAAACGTAAATATGATTTTTTTTTCTCAATATTTTCCTCGTGTCGAGATTGACACATAGGTGAATTTTCTAAGATATTGGCAATAAATCGCCAAAAGACTGGCAATGAATCGAAAAATTTGATTGATCAGATTTTTCGGGTATAAATCCCCCTTTACATGCTTAAGATGAGGTGAAATTCTGTTAGGCCACTGATAATTAATGGTTCCTTTCCCGTAACCAGCCCTCATCTATATTTTGATGGCAACTTATTAAAATCCATGAGGGATTTACATTTTGATGAGTGAGACTTGCTAATTTTCTTCGTATTTGTGTACCATTGGTTTGCAAGTTAATAATTAATAACTAATAATCATCGCACTCAGCATGTGTATTTTTACAAGCAAGGTTACGAGAAACAAACAATTAACACTGGCCATGGGTTTCTCTGTAAAATTACTCTGGACTGACGATGGTTTGAAGGAATAAACAGGAAACATTTAAAAACAATGTTTGTGTTTTTTATCAAAGCAAACCTTTTATTACATCAGTGCCATTTTCCTCCTTTGGAGATCCCCTCTGCAATAGAAATTAACTCCCTTGACTGACCGCTAGGTGGCGTGCTTCCGCGCATGCGTCTTCCTCTTTTTCCCTACTGCAGTGACGTTATAGACGTGCCTTTGATGGCCGCAGCGTGAGGGGAGGATGGGTTGGGTAGATCCGATGTAATAAAAGGTTTGCTTTGATAAAAAACACAAACATTGTTTTTAAATGTTTCCTGTTTTCTTCTCAAAGCTTCACTTTTATTACATCAGTGCCAGACTCCCAACGGAGGCGGTTGGGACGCCGGTCATCTCATTTCGCATAGTGTGAAGCACGCCCTAGCCCATAGGGAGTATCCTGATAAATTCCCTTCTTAAGTGTAAGATGTAGGGAACTCACAGGGAACAGGTGAGATGGTGAGCTGGTGGTAAAGAACCGACCGCAGTCCCGTCATCTACTCTATCCCTCGCCACGGGAGGGCGAGGTATGCCCTGTCATCACTGTGAAGTCCCTTCCTCTTGCACGTGGATATAGTTGTATGACTTACCGAGGTAAGGGAAGTCTTGAACTTGACACCGCTGCTCCCCCCCTTTCTTTGAGCTGCTAACGGATTACACGTTGTGCTGCAACTAATGGTCCTAATGCAGCTACCCCCTCAGCCTGAACTGACAGATCACGTAAATAATGATCAGCAAAAGTCGAATTTGAACGCCAGGCACACGAGGCGGTAATTTCATCAACGGAAAGGTTTCGCCACAATGGCCATGACGCAGAGAGGGCTCTAATCTCATGGGACGAAACGGTAGACAGCAGTGGAGGGGTAACAATAGCCAATGTGTAAGTCCAATGAATAAGTCTTTTTAACCAGGAAGCCACTGTATTCTTGGTAATGTCCGATTTAGCTCCTGGTTGTAGAGAGAGGAATAGTAGCCGTCGACTACCTCTATTGGGGTCCGTTCGTAGAATGTAGTGACGAATGGTACGAACAGGACATAAAAGTCTATCTTGGTCTAATGACTCGTCTAAAATATTTGTCAGTGCCGGGATCTCATAACGGCGTTGTATGCAAGGTCCCGGGCATGTAGTCTCATTTTTGGCTATGAACTCTGGTATGGTTCTGAACGATATACGAGTCCACCCATCAGTCCATCTTAGAGAGGCTCTTTCTAAAGCATGGAGTTCAGAAATCCTAGTAGTAAGAGCGAAGGCCATGAGAAAAGCTGCCTTGAACGACACTGCTCTGATGCTTGCGTCGGCTAATGGTTCAAAAGGCGGTCGGAGCAGGGCACTAAGGACTACACCCAAATCCCACTTCGGTAAAAGTTGACGAGTACGACGGGCTTGTAAGGCAAAGGATTTAATAAGAGCTGCAATGTTGGCGTCTTGCCCAATTTCAATCCCTGCCGTTAAATGAAGAACTTTACTAAGTGCTGATCTGTATCCTTCAATAGTGGATGGCTGGAACCGTCTGTCATGTTGAAGGTGATATAGAAAGTCAGCAACTATTGGAATAGTGGCAGAGTAGGGAACGTAGTTACGGCTGTTGCACCACTCCACGAAATACTTCCACTTTGACTGGTAGAGGTGTGTGGTTGATTCTCTGTTTGCACCAACCATAGCCTCTGCAACCTCGCTTGAAAAGCCTTCCGCTGTGAGTGACTGCTTGATAGCCTGCACGCGTGAAGATTGAGCCACTCGGGGCGCTGGTGATATACTCCTTGACGATGCTGACTGAGTAGTGACCACCACGCTGGCAGCCGCCGAGGTGTGTCTGTTAATAGTTGTACTAGATGAGCGAACCAGGGTCGATGAGGCCACCATGGAACGATCAGAATGATTATGCAAACATGGTCCTGGATCTTCTGAAGCACTGATTGGATGAGCGCCAGTGGTGGGAATGCATAAGCTATCAGATTGTCCCAACTGATTGACAAGGCATCGATTGCATGGGCCTGCGGATCGAGTACTGGGCTGACGTATAATGGAAGCTGGGTGTTGTGTCTTGTTGCAAACAGATCGAGATGCGGCTGTTCCCAGATGATCGAGATCTGTTTGAAGACATCGGGATGTAGATGCCATTCCGTCTGTAAAATCCGATCGGGTCTGGACAAACTGTCTGCTATCACATTGAGCCGACCCGGGATGTGACGTGCACGAATATGACAGTGGTTCTGTTGAGTCTCTAGAAATAGTTCGAGTGTCTTCAGGAACAAAGGATGAGACTTCGTGCCGCCCTGTTTGTTGATGTAATGCACCACTGTGCTGTTGTCGCATGCCACTAGAACAGATGATAGATGAAGATGATGCCGCCAGTGACGTAGTGCATGAAGGATGGCCAACATTTCCAGGATATTGATGTGGAGACTGGATTCCTGCTGTGACCATCTTCCGGATACCTGTAGATCTTCCATATGAGCCCCCCATCCCGTCAGCGATGCGTCTGTGAAGAGGTGATGGGCTGGGCGAAATGGATGTAGCGATACTCCTGACATTACGTTGTAGCGGGACTGCCACCAATGGAGGTACTGTCGAAGATGATGTGGAACAGGTATTCGCGGATTGAAGCTGAGTGAGCGAAGATAAGGATGAAGATGAAACTGCAGTGGACGAAGATACAGTCTGCCGTGCCGTGTCAAGTCCTGGGCGGAGGTTAGAAGGCCTAGAAGAGCCTGCCACTGCTGTAACAACCGGAACGGAGATGATAAAAAGGCGTTGATTTGTAGCTGTATCTTGGTCCACCGATCCTCTGGGGGCAGGGCAATCGCTCTCTCCGTATCGAACATTGCTCCGATGTACTTCCGTTGTTGCGCTGGAGACAACTCCGACTTGTCTGGATGGGGTATGAATCCCAGTTGTCTGAGTACCTCTAGAGCAAAGCTTGTCTGGGAAGAGAGGACCGCCGGATTGGGTCCCCACAGTAGAATATCGTCTATGTAGGCCTCTATATTGACGCCCCGAAGATGGAGATATGCGACGACTGGGTTTGTGATTCTCGTGAAGCACCATGGGGCGACGGAGATACCGAAGGGGAGGACCTGCCATTCGAATCTTCGTTTGCCTACTGTGAATCGCAGATAACGCCGATGAGATGGGAATATGGGGACATGGAGGTAGGCGTCCTGCAGATCGATGGATGTCATCCATGTGCCCGGAAGTAGACGGGACCGAAGTGACGGGATAGTCGCCATCTTGAATTTCGGTGGTGGGGCTAGACAGTCTCTGTTGAGTCGACGCAAGTCTATTATCATGCGCAGCTGGCCCGAGTCCTTCTTCGGGATGACAAAAACGGGACTGTAAAAACCGGGTGAATTCTCGCTCGGAGGAAGTTCCCGTGCTGCGCCCTTGTCGATGAGTATTTGCACCGACGTCAACAAAGTCTGCAAATGTTCTGGCCGAACTGGGATCCGAGATGGCTTGGGATGAGCGATGAGACGAGGATAATGTTGAAACGTCAAACGGAAGCCGTCTCGAAGGGTACGTTTTACCCATGCGTCTGGTGAGATGAAGTCCCAGTTCTCCCAGAAAATTTGCAGGCGGCCGCCTACTACTGGGTGGTGAAATTGGTGAAATTGTGGAATGCTGTAAACGTTTAATGGGGAAATGATAGGATGATTTGGTGGACCATGAGCGAAGTCAATCCCGACGTTTTCCACCTCTTCCTTTGTTGGAGGACTGGTGTTGCTTGCCGAGGAACTTTGGTCGTCCTCCACCCTGTTGCTGGTTAAAGGGACGAAAATCTTGCTGATGATATTGCTGGAATTTCTGTCCCTTTTGCCACTTTGTAGGCTTTCCGAGCGAACCCTTGTGTTTGCCATACTGACGGTTGGAGCCACGCTTGCCGGATGAAGCCATACGAGAATATCTCTCCTCTCTCATGTCTGGTACGCACTGGCGGACCGCTCCGTTGAAGAGGGTTTCCGATGCCAACGGTTGTAGCATGAGCTGACGCTTCGCTGATTCAGGAACATCTGTTCTCGCCAGCTTCAGGTAGGTTGATCTTCGAGCATGGATTATGGATGAGTAAGAGAAGACCATATTTTCCATAATATGGGCATTAGCTCGGTCCAGAGACTCTGTGAAACCCTGCAGGAACTCGAGTTCACTAGATGATATTTGAACTGAATGATCTTTACCACGTCGCAGATCGATGTCGTTGAGCATCTTAGTAGACGCTGAAATGAGGCAATCTGCATATGAAGAAATTCTATGTTGGTTCAGTAAACTTTCCTCCACAACTCGGGCTTGGGTAACAGGAAAATCCAGTTGTGTGGGTTTATTATTCGTCAGAATGAGATCCAATTCCGCATCCGCTGGCGCCGACTTGGCGGGTAATATGGCCCGATGCATGGAATATGTCTTGTATTGACCCGGACGCTTCGGTAGAAGTGAGAAAGATCTTGTTCGTTGTTCATCCAACAAACTGAAGAGATGAGGAAACTGCGTTGAGGGCGGAAAGGATGTCGGAGATGATCCTACCGTATCCACGGGAATATCCTCTAAGTTCGCAGCGTAAGTCTGACGTTTCCGCTTCTTTTCTTTGTCTTTATTGGGATCAGGAAGTGGTAAATTCGGGAGTAATTGATAAACTGCCGCCATCTTGGATCGAAGTGTGAGTTTATCTCCCTTCCCCGTGTCAGACTCAGATGAAGCAGATCTTTTGTGACTGTCCGTCGAAGAGGCTGGTGATCTACTACGACGACGGCGGTCATCAAGACACTCTTCCGATGTAGGGGATTCATCATGAACCCTGTTCTGTTCCACGGGATCATAGGCTCGGTTTCTGGAACCTGATCTGGAGCGCCGGTGCCCTGAAGAACGGGAACGCGTGCGCCTACGTGGTTGTCTAGGATGGGGAGAGCGAGATCGACTGTGGTCGGAAGTTTTCCGTCTCCTCTTCCGTTCCGGAGATTTGATTAAGGGCCTGACTTCTGCCTTGTCCTTGGGCTGATTCTCTTTAATCCGATTCCGCTTTTGTGGCGAATCCGATTTTTTATCGTGCCCCGTCTTAGGGGATTGCTTCCGCTTCAATGGCTTGGAACGCTCCATAGCCCGGCCCCGATCTGAAGTCTCATGCCGTTTCCGTGGCTCAGTCGGTTTTTTAGAATGCTGAGATTCGGATTTATGGCTCTTATCCTTGTCCGTATCTCTGGGATTCCCATGTCGATGGCTGGAATCCGTCGGTAGTCTGGCTGATACGACCTGGTCCCAGAGTTGGTGAACATCAGGCGTCCGTTTCCGTTTCAGTGGTTCGGTCGATTTTTCCATTTGCCGGGATTGTGAAATCTCCGTAGATACGGCCCGCTTGTCAGGTTTATCCGCAATTACGGGCATCGGTAAAGCTGTTAATTGAGTCAACTCCGGGTCCACGGCTCCGGGTGAATCAACATGCAAAATATACCCCACATCCTCATCTACGGGACTCATTGTGTGGACTGATTTCCTCTGAGAATGATGTTTTTTCTTCGATTTCTTTCTCCGCTTAATGGGCGGGGTCGAATCCGGGACACTGGAGCTGACATCTGCCCGTTGATCGGCCCTAGTTTCACTATGGTCCGGACTCTCGGACGAAGAATGATGCACCTGCCCGGCCGTAAAACTTCCCGATGGTGTGGATTGATTTTTCCATCCGGAAGGCTGAATTCTCGGCGACGAGGCTGTACTATGTACATCGTCCGTGTTTACGGGTCCGTCTCTGTACTGGAGTGGAAGAATTCTCTTCACCACTGTACCGGGTCCCGCCTTGTCCACCGTGCCGACGGGAGCGGCCTTAGGTAAATCTTGGAGTTGTTGTATCTCAGCAATGACAGCTTGCAAAGAAGCAATACGCTGTTCTGGTGGTAACTTTTCTGCAGAAGACAAAGCCAGATCTTGCTTGAAGGCCATATACAAACTCCAGGTAGTCATATCCCATGTAATACACTCATTACAAGTCTGCCGTGGCGCACACAGCTGATTACGGCAAGAGATGCATTTAGAGTGAGGGTCTTTCTTTTTCACAAATTGACGGCATTTAGTACACCGCCGACCAGTAGAGGGGGTAGATACATTAGAAGCAGACATTATAGAATACTCCTAAGCTAAACTACGCGCAAAACTTTCACTAACAATACTATCAGTATATAAACTTAGCGAAACTCGTTGAGCTCTCCAAGGCACGTCTATCTCCTAGACGTGCAATAGGAAAAAGAGGAAGACGCATGCGCGGAAGCACGCCACCTAGCGGTCAGTCAAGGGAGTTAATTTCTATTGCAGAGGGGATCTCCAAAGGAGGAAAATGGCACTGATGTAATAAAAGTGAAGCTTTGAGAAGAAAACTGAAAGATTGAGTCACAATGAATTGCTTGTCATTCTTCGAAGTGCTTACGGTAATTCCCCTAATAATTCGATCACCGGAAGTGCAGCAAAAATGGCTTATAAATATCTGGAAATATTCTTTGTGGCACCAGCTACAGAGTGTCACACTTTATCTTTCTATGGCTTTTCTTCAATATGAAATAAGAATGGGAATGCTGCTTTTTCTCAGTGTTTGAATAATAGAGTTGAAAAGTCCACTTCCTGTGATTGAATTATTAGGGGAATTACCGTACCCTGCTTTATTGTGAAATTCCCTCTCACTTTTTAAATTATCAGTGCCAGGAGATCTCCAGGACATAGCGTACATCTCTCTGATTTTCAAATGAGAAAGGCCTGAAAATGAAACCTCTGCACTTACTCAAACTGCTGATTTAATTTCTGCAGCATCATTGATAGCAGACAGCAATTCTCCAGCACTCACATAGTTTGGGTGGGAATATCAGCTGAAATACTTCTCTGATCATGGAGAAATGATGGAATGTCAATCTAAAATATAGCTGCACAGAGATGAGTGAAATTCCAAACAATGGATCTGAAATACAAATAAATAGAGGTTATGCAAAAAAATTGAATGATCTACCACTCTTGAGACATCAAGTGCCACTAAGATTCCCCTTTAATTCTTAGAAAATAGCTTTGCCCCGGTGAACTGATAGGTGCATTGACGCGAGACTCTGACCCCCCATGTTAATTTGTATTTCGTATTCTTCTGCCTGTATCTACAGCATGGGACTGAGTTCTGGACCGGGGCGAAAATATTCCAGTTATCACGGATTTCTAGGCCCTGGTCTAGGCCCTGGTCTCATCTCCCGGATACTGAGTGACTCTGGAGTAACAGAGTCTCCATTCCATATTTCATCAAATTACCAAGGACTAATGTTAATAGAGTTTATAAACAGCCTTTGGAAACTGTTTAGCTAATTCAAATCAAAACTGTGGAGAATTTTTCTCAGTTTGTATTTTTATCTGTGGCATCAAGAGTCCAGCTTTCAACCAATAGGCATAGTGGGGAATCACCAGTACAGCACAATGATTGGATAATGCATATTTAAAAAGCTTTAAGGACCTGTAGCGGCCAAGAGGCGATTATCTGCAGGGTTAACGAGCAGGGAAACCAGGAGTGTATCGGGGACATAGGTCTTTGGGTTATGGACATGGTTATTTTTTGATGGACGACAGATGAATGACGAACCAGACGTTTATAATTATTAACATATGTTTGACCCGGACTAATATTCAGATCATCAAATACAGAACCGTCTTTTGTATGGTACATAAAGAATATATCTGCATTAACATGGGAGTTATTGGACTCACTCAGCATAATTTTTAGCACTGGTTTTGGAGGTTTCAGATCATTTTTCTGTCACCTTGGGAAAATAAAACAAAAATGGTAATCATTTTGCTGTCACCTTGGGGGAAAAAAGGGCCATATGGTAATGGTATCCCATTCCCGTTCTGAAATACAGTTATTAATTTTTGGGCTTTCTGTAAGTTCAAGATTCCACCTACCTCCCCCCCCCCCTAATTCCAGTACACATCACCAAAACACTTACTTAGTGCTAATGTAAGCATTCCATCTTTCCCTTCCATCTACTCAATTATAATTACCTGCCACAGTCCATTTTAAATCAAAATCAATTCTTTAAATTAATGAAATACTTCGCTCGTTCACCTGTTCCATGACGATTTGACGTCCATGGCATGACGTCGGCAGCCTGGCAGATCAAAAATGTTCTGTTTCCTTTTCCTTAATTTTCCATGTTGTTGTTTTTTCCTGTTTCTGTCTCATTGTCGACTGTTGTCGCTGCACAGCAAAAAGACGCACAAGCTCCAAGACGACTGCTGACTCGCCAGCTGTTACTCGTTGAATATGATGTTGTTGTTGTTTTGGATGAATTCGAACAGTGATGAACGCGCCACGAGGAGCGGACTAACTGAACCTCCGTACGTAAAAGAGTTCTACGCAGTGCCGGCGTTTCAAAAACTATTTGCTTGTGTCCGCGCCGGTACCGTTCGTGCACCATTCGTGTCCGTAGTGGTGTGTCCATCGTCGGACACATTGAATAAATCTCCAAGCAGGTACAATAACTGACATTTATAAAACAACGGACAGGAGACTGGATACTTTATGTACCCTGAAATACAGAAGAGTTACATGTTTACACAGACGGTAAACATGCGCCTGTGTACCGGAGCGGTACACACGATTGTCAAACGAATGGTGACGATCGGCACGGTAAACATTGTGACCATTGGAATGGTCACGAGTGGTGACGATATGCTCGTCACCATTCTGAACCCGGTCGTCACCATTCCGGACCATTCCAATGGTCACACTGTTTACCGTGCCGATCGGCACCGTCGCGGGGGGAATTTACGTGTGTAACTAAGATGCACGGGGTGAACCACAGAAGGCGTCAAATATACTAAACGTACGGTACATTGTTTTAAGCACCAATAGACACAGTTTACTCTGTTCAATGAATATTAATGAAGCATATCGTAAACAGTGAACACGTGTAGACACCACGTGGAAGTGAAGATATGTAAACATTCATCTGGTTTTTAATATAACTGGTTTTCTAATACATGTAATGATAAATTGTTTTCTCGTCTGTGAATTATTATACTATGATAGTTCGACAAGATCAAGTACCATACAAGACTAAGTATATTCCGTTGATTATGGCGGACAATATAGTTACGAATATGTACAAAATGGGTTCGCTAACAATTTATAGCTCATCAAGGAACTTATGGTTCAATAGTCTACTTTTTCTAAAAATTAAAACAGTGGATTGTAAGAAGGAGAGAAAATTTATGAAATATACCGGTGATCTGCTAACATGACAGGAGTACAAATAATACTTAGCATACAAAATACAAAAGTTGAGTAATTTGACTTCATCTTGGGGATCTGTTTTACTGAAGATTCCGAACAAAATATTAGCGTCCGAGAGATCCAGTGTGTGATCGACGATCTGTTTGATCCATTCGTTAAAAAACTTCCAAAACTTCTTTTTAACATCACAATGAACAAGATTATGCTCGAGTACGTCAATACTTCCACAATGGGCACAGTTCGGAGATGACATCACAGTTAATTTAAATAAATAACTGTCGGAGGGATAGATTGAATGAAGAATTTTGAATTGTAATATTTTAACTTTGTTTTCAACTTTAGTTTCATAGGGAAGTTTCCAAATAAGATGTTGGTCAACGTCCAGGTCTCCAGGATGAATGGTTTTGCGCAGTGCGTGCTTCAAAACTAATGCACGATAAAACAATTTACAACAAACCTTGTGATGGGATATAATATCATCTATGAAGGGTATGTCAAAATTTTTTGGCAAACTTTCTTTAACACATGGTATTTTATTCTGGATAGCAGTGAAACAAGATTTCTCTAATACTCTCCATAATTTATAATTATCGTAATTCAAAGTTAGGTTGTATTTAGCACAAACACCCTTAAAATCCATAAGATTACCATTATTGTCTATCAGATCTTGAACATAAACAATACCCACATCAAACCAATTGCCGTAAAATAAGGACTTTCCTGAATATAATATATCCTGGTTATTCCAGATAATCTGCTGAAAAATTCCACACTCGGTGCTATACAGTTCTTTCCAAGAGTCAAGGACTTGCTGATAAAATAACGGAACAGATTCATTGAGTTTCTTGGAGTTAAAATTGCACTGTAGTAAAAATTCTAATCCACCAAGTTTATCGAAAATAGCTGCAGGTATAATTTTCCAGAAGCTATCCTCGTCAGATTTTTTTTTTTTCGTCAGAGAAGAACCTTTTTAACCATACTAATTTTATGGCTTTGTTCATTAAAGAGAAATCTGGAGCATTCAATCCCCCAAAGCATTCATTATTTATCATTATCCTACGTTTGACCTTTTCTCTGCCATATCCCCAGATGAAACTAAATAATTCCTTGTTTACAGTTCTTATATAACTGCCATTAATAGGTATAACACTAGCTTGATATACTAAACGAGATATACCTTCAGATTTTGAGAGTAAAATTTTACCAAGAGGCGTTAACCCTCTCCCAGACCAGATGTTAAATCTTTGCTTCATTTTCCCTATGTTCGGTTCAAGATTCTCTTTTTACAGTTTATCATAATTTTTGCTTAGCTTTATACCCAGTGATTTGACACCTTCATTAATTATTTTGAGTTTGGTGCTATTAGAAGAAAACTTGGATTTTTTATTAATGTTTGCAAGAAATGACTTCTCTATATTTATTTTCAGGCCACTAATGGTTTTCAGATTTCTGTACAGCGAAAGACATGCCTCAACAGAGTTTGTATTCCCTAGTGTATGAGTGGTGTCGTCTGCAAAGGATATTCCCTTTACTTCCTTACCATTAGCAAATTTTAGACCGGTAATATCCTTGGATTGTCTAATTTTGTAATTTATTAATTCGGAACAAATTATGAATATATACGGAGACAACGGGCAGCCTTGACGAACACCTCGTTGATTGGTGAACCAGCCGGTAGAAGACCCTTTATTTACAATACAACTGTTGGTGTTTTTATACAGTGTTCCAATCCACTTTATTATATTTTCCCCAAAGTTAAAGGCTTTCATAGTGTTGAATATATACGAATGTTCGATGGAATCAAAGGCTTTCTCGAAATCCAGGAAAAGGAGATAACCTTCCTCCTCGTAAGTCTCCAATATATCCAGCAAAAAACGAACATTTTCACCAATATAGCGACCGGGAACATATCCTGTTTGAGTTTCGTGGATAATGTAATAAAGTACAGATTTAATTCTGTGTGCTATGACTTTTGTTAGAATTTTATAGTCCGTGTTCAACAGAGTGATCGGTCTCCAGTTTCTAATTTCCGTCAAGTCTTTATCTGGTTTTTCAATTAGTGTTATTACTCCTCTTTTTTGAGAATGGCTGAGCTCTCCAATAGATAAAGTCGAGTGAATAGTTTCAATATAAAATTGTTTTAATTCAGGCCAGAATTTTTTAAAAAATGAATTTGTTAAGCCATCACAGCCAGGGGACTTACCTGGTTTAATATCCTTTATGATTGCTTCAATTTCATCTTCTGTAATAGGTCTTTCGAGAAAGTATTTGTCTTGTTCTGAAAGCTTTTCTATTTCTATATCATTAAATGTAATCTAAAATTCTCTGTCAGCATTGTAATCATTAGAATGACTCGTATTATAAAGATTTGAATAAAAGTTATATAAATAATCCATGATATCTGGTGGATGTGTTATTTCATTCTTTCCGTTGTCAATTAGTTTTTTTTTTTTTTTTTTTTTTTTTTTTTAAGCTGGATGTCATAGCCAGCTTGGAGTTATCTCCCATGCTCTGATGCTTCCACGTCAGTAAGCCGTTGTTTTCTCCCCCGCCCCCAGCTTTTTCGCAATCCGTCCTATTTCGTCTGCATTGAAAGGCTGTGATACAGCTGGTTTATATTGATTATGTAATATTTCAACAGTAATTCTGATATTTTCTTGATTAGCTATCGTGTATCTATTCATATATAATACATTTACGGTAAATATTATGGACCCCTTTAATTGCGATTTTGATCAAATGATCATAAACAACCAACATACCACCAAAAAAAAATTATAATCACAAGTGCCAGCTCATCGCCATTGTTGATTGACAAGTTACGCTATAAAATTATATATATGTTATGACACGTCGTGTCCTCCTTGGAGGACACTCTCACGATTGGAAGCATGTCAGGGTGATCGGAGCGTGCATCTGTCATGGCGATTGATATTTAATCTTAATCCACATTGGCACGGAGCTATTTTGCTGAGCAGTGAGAAATATTTCAGTAAAGTTACAATAAAAAACAAACATGTGCGAACTTTTAAGATCTCACATGTCGATATTTTCCTGTGCTAACTCAGATGAAATTAAAGAACTAGTTTACACTACATTGGAGAATCCGAATTTGATAAAAAAAATAAAGTAGACAGTCATCTTAGAGATAAATTAGAATATAATTATACTCCTACATTGTGAACCATGCACCCAGCCAGAAAATACTAGCTCGATTCTCACCCGAACCAAGATTAAAAGATAAGCATATACGAGTATTATAATACTGTGAACTGGAGAACAATTCTAGTCAAATAATCTTGTGTTGGGGTGGATAATTTTCATTTCGTGCGTACCTGGAACTGATGATAACTGTTATGAGAAAAGGGTTTCGATTACTGACGGAAAATTCGTTTGTGGGCGCGACTGCTGAATATTGGATGTCGAATCTGAGCTGACGGCTGGATAACATATGATTTTTTAATTATATATTATTCGCTGGTCAAGACAATGTGCCTTTTCGTGGTTGCAGCCTATATACAATTCGAAGAAGACAAGAGAAATAGTCAGTAGCAAAGGAATGCCTGAAATCTGAGGCTTGGGTTCGACAAGTTCAAATTAATCAGCCTCACCATAAATGTGGATACTCATTTCTGTACGGTAAACAAATAATTAGTACTTAGTTTAATCGTTGCACTGACTGATATATACAAGGTACCGAATTAGTTGGTTATAACATGATATTTGAGCTTATAATACCGGGTATATTAATCATAAAATGATATTTGGATGGAGCACGAAGGTATATTGTGGAACATGTCCTAACAAGGCTAAGTATATCGTTGAGAATCTACGTTATATATTTCCCCATTGATACATGAACACACAATCAAATGGTATATCATGCTGATTCATTAATCTCTTAGCCAATCCGTCTAACATTTAGACTGTCATACTAAAGTATACACTTAGTATGGTACAGCCATTATTATAAACCGGTCTTACTACAGTTTACACAAACATACAGGGAAGAGGCATGTTGTCGGGGTTATGTGGTTTGTCTGACTTAAACCATGTTGAGCTTGAGAGGATTGTAGCTAACAAAGAACACAGCAGTGTGCGCCGTAACCAGCCAATCGTTGTGGGAATATTCAACCAATCGGCTATCAGAAACAGCAGCCACTCGGTGACAAGCGCGCCGAAAAATAAACCAACCGAAAAGCTGTTTGACAGGAGCTAATGACAAAGAACACCGTCTTAAATACAGTAAGAAACCCGTTCGAAATCATAATATTCGAGCGCTCAAAGTGAACGTCAGTTCAGCGCTCAAAGTGAACGGACGTGTTTTTGTGTTCTCCCAAACCAGCCCAGCTATCCAGCCTTTGTGTCCTTCTGTGGTCTTTGTTCCTAGGGCTTTACAGGATTACCTAAACTACAACAACAGCGAGAGAAACCAGCCAGCCATATTTTACTTCAGCCTAGCTTTGCCTGCCAGTCTTTGTGTCTCCCCGCAGTTTCTGTTCCCCGGGCGTTACAGGACTTCACTTTACCTACCAAAACAAACGGAAGAAATCGACAAGCCTACACTCAAGACGGAATATAGACCAGAGCTAAGTTTTTCATTTAAATTACTGCACTTAATTCACTCTGTATAATAACACCACACTTTTGGTTTCCAAGTCAACCTCCCCCCGATAACCACAAAATGTCCCAATCCCCTGCATCTGATCAGTCGGCAAACAGAAAACGCCAGCGCGGCGAGGAAATCAACACGGAAAAATCCCCACCCACCAAAAAACAACGAGCACTACCCGAAAGGCCTAATCTTTTACATTTTGTGGCTATCATTCACAGCCTTACTCAGATCAAAGCCACGAGCTTACCCAAAGCCAAAGTTGCAAAAGACATCCAACAACAAGCCGGAGACGTAAAAACAGTCTATGAATTACCCGGAGGAGACCTCAAAATCCACTGCCATTCTAAAACACAGTATGAAAAACTACTTAGGTTAGACCTCCTAGCTGGCAAACCCGTCTCAGTAAAACAGTACCAGCAAAAAAGAGAGCAACGCAAAGGCGTAATTTATGGAATTGATTTAAGTGTTAAGCTAGACGATATTAGAACTACTCTTTCGAAACAAAACGTAGTATTCGCTAAAAGACTGCAAAAGGACAAAACGGATACAACTAGCATAATGTTGGTATTCAATGGAAATAAACTTCCAGATACTGTCTGTCTATGGTTACGTAACATCACAGTCAAGCCCTTCTATGAAACCCCAAAAAGATGTTTTAATTGCCAAAAAATTTCTTCTCACTCAGCTAGAAACTGCAAAGCCAGCGTTGTATGTCCCAAATGTTCAGGGCCCCATAGCTACGAGCACTGCACAGAAACCCATAAAAAATGCGCAA
>JAVTVY010054193.1:0-32066 GCA_036873755.1 Hanleya hanleyi
ACCAAAGTTCAATGTTGGAGACTTGCTGAGGATAAGTAAGATTAAAAGGAAACTTTACGGACGAAGTGTTTACGATTGCGCAAATTGTAAGGAGACAGCCTATTGTTTATAGGTTGAAAGATGCGCGAGGAGAAGATGTGGAGGGAACATTTTATAAAGCAGAGTTAGTAAAAGTTGATAAAGAGGACATGGTCTATAGAATAGACACAATTTTGAAGAGGAGAAAGAGAAAGGGCAGAAGAGAATGTTATGTAAGTTGGCGCGGTTATGACGAATCATATAACAGTTGGGTAGACGCACGTGACATTCAAGATCTTTGAACATATAAACAGAATTTGGTGGTTATGTGGACAGTCGATATGAGTAGCTTCTATGTGACACTACCTAGTAACAGCAGCCTGCAAACATACCCCAGGAATTGTGCACAGGCTTATAAAACGCATCTGTTGGAAAACTTCAATTTAAGCGGAAGATGGGAGGTTGCTTTGGTACATATACAATATCCAAATGCCTGGGAAAATGTAAACAGCAGAAACAACAAGTTCCATTACGAAGATGGGAATGGTGCCGTAAAACATTACAAAAAGATACCTCAGGGATGTTATGCGGATGTAAAGGCCATCATTTCGGAGATGCAGAAGGAATTAGGCGAGTCGATAAAGTTGAATCAAGGCCGAACTACGAAAAGGGTGCACGTGAAACCGAGTCCTGGGTATGCACTACACATAGATGGTGGCTTAAATGATTTATTGGGATTTCTTCCCAACTCGGTCATTAAGTCCGCAGATGTTGCGCCATACGCCCCTAATATGCACGGCGATATCAAAACGTTGTATATCTACACAGATATTGTCAGTTACCAGTTTATAGGAGATACTAGAGCACCTCTTTTACGCACATTGAGTGTACGCAATGATATAGCCCGCGGCGGAACTGTATCTGAAGCCTTCAACAGGCCTTTTTACATTCCACTAGAAAGGACAAGTTTTCATACCATAGAAATAAATATAAAGAACGAATTCAACGAATTGATTGCATTCGAGCGTGGAACTGTGGTCTGTACACTACACTTTAGAAAACAGGGCCTATTTTGACAAGATGCGTGTACCATACGTATGTAACGATAATATATACTGTCACTACTACACAGGTCAAATAGGTGGTTCCCTGCCGGGGTACCATGGTGGTTATGCGTCCCAGCGTGGGGGTGGATTAGGCAATATATTCGGTAGCTTGGCGAGAATGGCTCTCCCGCTACTGAAACAGGGTGTCAAAACATTTGCGCCGGTTGCTGGAAAAGCTGTAGCGGGGCTATTAAACGATGTCGGCAGTGGTAGAGGACTGAAGGATTCTTTGAAATCACGAGCTAAAGAGGCGGGACAAGGTGTGACGCAGGAGATTTTCCGGAAAGTGACAGGAGTCGGAAAGCACCGGACTGACATGGGTATAAAAAGGAAGCAATCACGAAAACCCATCAGATCATCAAAACGTTTTAGAGCGACGGGAACAGGCCGGGAAGTTTTTTAATAGGGTTTATACGTTGGCAAATATGTCTTTACTACATGAACATTCTGAAGAATGCGTGAAGTCTTAATTAGACTTATTCAAATTGCCATACACACAAACATCTATTGAAAAAAGTCAGTTCGTCGAATATAGACCTCAAGCGGTTTTAACGCATGGCGGTCCTATTGAATTCAATATTAGTCAAGAGTTCAGATTACATAAATTTGTCACAAACACAGTTATATCTACGCTGTAAAATAACAAAATCCGATGGCAGTGATATTAATGAAGGCGAGAAAGTTGGCCCCGTCAATATGCCCTTGAATAGCTTGTTTGGACAAGTTCAAATGTACTTGAACGCACAGGTCCCAGTGTCTGGACAGTAGAATTTAAATTCAATATAATTTAATTTTTTTAAAGTCATCCTATAATACAGAGAGGAAAAGGTATTGCACGCGCCATATTGGATTTGCCCGCCAAATACGAAAAAACAAAGTAAAGTTTTCACATTAAAAACTGTTTAACTGACCGTGTTACTGGTGTCCACTCACTTTTGAAACCTTTTTTATGCCATCTAACCCTACGGGAAATCTCAGATCGCAGTTTTATTGGTATAAATCCATCTCTGCAAACAGTAAACTTACGGCTTCTGTCAGCCGCTCTCTTCCTCGTCTGGGACGTAAATTGCTGTCTACGTCATCGCTTTCAGGACACTAAACCCGCACTAAATTATTCGAGTCATCTCATTGGTCAATTATCGGGACTAGTTTTTGCGGGAAATACGAAATTGTTTTCAAAATGTCAAAATGTCAACTAGTCCCGATAATTGACCAATGAGATGGCTCGAATAATTTAGTGCGGGTTTAGCGTCCCGAAAGCGATGACGTAGACAGCAATTTACGTCCCAGACGAGGCAGAGAGCGGCTGACAGAAGCCGTAAGTTTACTGTATTCAGAGATGGATTTATACCAATAAAACGGCGATCTGAGATTTCCCGTACACACCTGCGGGAGAACAACTTTCTAGGCGTGTTTGCCAAAGACAATATACCATACCATAATCAGTATCCTTATTGCTACGTTACAAATATTGATGAAAGTTATAAAAGTGGAACGCTCTGGGTTTCATTCTATCATATCGCACCATCAGAGTTGGAGTTTTTTGATAGTTACGGAAATTCACCTGATATTTACGGATTCTCGCACATAGCACATAGGAAAGGTAGCAAAGTATTGCATAACCCATATAGACTACAACGTGAATGGTCCACCGTGTGTGGTCAGTATTCAGTGTTCTATCTCCTTCATCGCTGTAGGGGTATGCAGTTGTTCTCTATTATACAATTGTTCTTTGAAGATAGAGAGACAAATGATGTATATGTAAATAAAGCTGTTAACAAGCTTTACAGAACACACTTTCCTTTATGCGATCTTGCCTTTGTAAAGGAACAAATTTCCAATGTGAGATAATATATACAATGCGTATATTGACTAAATATTTTAAAAAACTATAATTATTTCACTGGTTCATTTTTGTTTATTAAACATAATAATAATTTAGTAATGCAACCAATTAGTTGGAGTGGTTAAAAGTTTCTGTTTATGTCTCCTAGTTCTCCGTAAGTTCGGGGTGTCCGTGAGAGGGGTTTCTTTAGCGCTGGCAACATTCAATAATTTGGTTCCGGCTTCAGGTTTCAGACGGCGACGTTTATTTCTGATCCAAATTTCTGGAACTCTTATGGCCTGTAAAGCCTCAGCGAATAACCTCCAACCTACTGGTTCAAAAGTCTTTCTTTCGATCAAAACATCGTTAACTAAATCCACGATGTTAGAGTTTGGAATCATTTGTCCATGCAGATTTATCTCCCCTTCAGTATTCCAGGATATAACATGGGGGTGTTGCCTTATCCGACTCAGAATATTCCGACCATACGATGCTACTGACTTTGGAAGTGAACTCAATATCTCATCTTCTAGAGTAATGTTGTTTGGGTCAGTCTTCTCGGTTGGGCTCGATCCAGCTAGGCGATTACTGGTATCACCATTTTTATCGATCGAAGTGTTCATAGTGTTGTTATGTTCGAGATTTAATAGACGTTGTTGCATGGCAATAAAAAGTCGCATCTTCTCATCGACAGTCTCATTTTTGTCTCTTAGTAAACCATCCATGTCTTCTCGTAAACTAGATTTCACGGAGTCAATTGGATTGCCACCCATCGGTTTATCCCTAACACACCGTTTCAAAGCGTCCAGTTCTTCTTGTGAAATGAGTACTAGTTTCTTCGTGTGCTGCATACTAAATTATCCAAACAGCATAGCCAGACTCTCTATGACCGGTTTCAGTATAGTTCCTAAAAAACCACCTTTCTGCACGAGAATAACTCTTTTAGTTTTTAGCGGTATCTTTTTATCCACTATCAATCGAATCTTACTCTTGTGCCTTTTGAGTTTGTGTTTATCACACTCTTTTAACGGGATATTCCCACGCAGCGTATTCAAACAACACTCACACAATGCCTTCAGTTGGTCATTGGATGATTTTTCGATAATAGCCTTTCGTAGTTTAGGGTGGGTAGAGGCTAGGTGCCTTAAATAGGCCTCGTGTCGTTGCAATCGTACAGACATTATGAATGATCTGGTGCGAATGTGGACGTTATATTTCAACGCATGATGTGTAGGGCTTGCTCAATTTCGCGAGCCAGATTCTTCAAGCGCTGCCATTGGTTGGTTGTCAGATAAGTACCTATTATCGTGGCTTTGTTGTTGACAAATCGCCTGATATCAACGCGTATTCTTGCGTGGTACCTACAAATGCTAACTCGAAGCCCCTTTCTACGGTGGCTCATAAGTGACATTGACTTTTTTTTAATTATGAATTTTTTCTTTTTGCATTATCACCTAGGTGGAAATTATTCTCACCCGGTTGGAAATTATTCTCACCTGGGTGGAAATTATTTTCACCTGGGTGATAATATTATCACCTGGGTGGAAATTATTCTCACCTGGGTGGATATTATTATCACCTGGGTGGAAATTATTTTCACCTGGGTGGAAATTATTTTCACCTGGGTGATATTATTATCACCTGGGTGGAAATTATTTTCACCTGGGTGATAATATTATCACCTGGGTGGAAATTATTCTCACCTGGGTGGAAATTATTATCACCTGGGTGGAAATTATTTTCACCTGGGTGATATTATTATCACCTGGGTGGAAATTATTTTCACCTGGGTGATATTATTATCACCTGGGTGGAAATTATTCTCACCTGGGTGAAAATCATTATATATTTTCATTTTATTGTATTAATATTATAGTCAATTTGGCCACAGATTGCCCGTATGTACATGTACATGACGTACTGTCACTATGGGTGCACTCCACACTAGGTCACGGTTTCGCACAAATGGCCCTAATTTCAGAATAAGGCAGGTCGCCTGTTTTTGACAGCATGGTAATTCTTCTTCCCTTTCTACTAACTGAAATCTATAGTATCACCCTGCTGGACGTAACCATTTTTTCAAACGAAGATATAACATTTGCTTGCTGCATTTGCGTACACTTCGCCATCCATAAGATGGCTTGCGAATCGTGTGTCTCCATTATCGCGGAGCGATATCCGGTGTTTTATCGGATTCTGTTCGGCCTTCATCCGGCGGAGAACAGACTCTAGAAATCTGATAAATTACAGGTATTCATACCACTTCTGGAACAGATATTGTCTGAGCTTACAAAATATATAGGTATGAATAACTTTCGTATCATACAAGAGGTGTGGCGGATCTGAAATGTTGAACAAGTAGTTCCATCACATGACTCGAAAATGGCGAGTTATGTTGGGGTTACGTCGGTAGACTTTAGCTGATCGGCTGACGAAGTCACGTGGTATTGCTTTATGGAAATTCCCTCCTGCAATTGCCGAAAGTAGGCTGAACATGGATACACACGATCCCAGGGTCAGTCTTACCGCGTATAGATGACCGAGATGGTTACAGGTTGTTGCTTGCTGGTCTCAACTACGCGACACTACGGAGTTAATCGTTTCCGGAATTGAATATCAGGCAGGCCAAAATCCTCACTTTTTCGGGAAACGAAAATGATGATCCTTCATGGCGATAAAATTTAACAAGAATAGGTCGACCCCCTGTTTTTTTCGCCATTTTAAATTGTCCTTTGGACGGGAAACACTTTAACATACATACAAAGAAAATCATTTTCGTACGTTTTCTCTGGGTTGCGGGTAGAATTTGACACATTTTCATATATTTTAAGGAGTTTTTCAGAAAAGTTGAAGAAGGTTTAAGAAGGATTGCACGTCTTTCATTTTCAATTTCAATAGCTCACTTGCCTCCTGGAATAATGGCATGAGTGTGCCCATTTGGAAAATATATAATTTTACAGGGGTTTTCTTAAAGATTTCACATATATTTAAGGCCGAAGACCCGAACCCATGTCTATTTTTAACCGCACATCATTTAGGTGTGGAATGCACCCTATACCAGCGCCGTTCACTCCGTTGTTTCATGCAAACTCATTCTACCCAGGTAAGAATAATTTCCACCCAGGTGAGAATAATTCCCACCCAGGTGATAATAATATCCACCCAGGTGAGAATAATTTCCACCCAGGTGATAATAATATCACCCAGGTGAAAATAATTTCCACCCAGGTGAAAATAATTTCCACCCAGGTGAGAATAATTTCCACCCAGGTGATAATAATATCATCCGGGTGAGAATAATTTCCACCTAGGTGATAATGCAAAAAAAATAATTCATAATTAAAAAAAAAACCAAGGTCACTTATGAGCCACCGTACCTTTCCGATAACAAAGCTAGTAGGACATTTTTGAACAGTTCCAAAGTTTTCGAGTTTGTTCGAATGGGTATCTGATAGCGCATTGTTTGCCAACGTTTTGATTTCGCTATCAGCAGTGTTACGACAAGTTGTATTCGCGCAGACGCAAACACCAAAAAGTTTATCACTAAGTGTGCCTATGTCCGAATGGAGCGTGGCGATACCAGCTGTACCAAAAATAATCATGCACAGAACGCTCAGGATTCGTATGGTCGCGATATTCACGTGGACGTTGTTAGTTTTGCTCATGTTGACAGCCGGGTAGTACATGTTGAAATACAGAGTTTGGTTCAGGGCGAGAGTTCTTTTATACTACTTGGGAATATAGACATAATGAGTCTCAGCGGGGAATATATTAGTACGTACTCGATAGTCCTCAATGGTGTTGGGTTTCAAATCGAGAAACAGGTATCCATACGGATAATTAGTTGCGTCCGCGAAGGCCTCTTTGATTAGTGTATGTTGGCCCATTTGTTTACCTAAACACCCCACTTGATCTGCCGACCTTGGGTTTTTGTAAAGCACGATATATTGGGCGTTGAGGCTAACCGTTCGACACTCTTTGCCTTTAGGAAATAAATTTTGCAGAATATAAATCACCGACAAATTAGAATGCCGGCCTCTGGAGAATAAACGACTTAAATTTTTATCATCTCCCGTTTCTCCCATGAGGTCGTCAATTATCAGACAATATCGGGTGTCTGGATTGAGTTTTTGGAATAAATCTTTCGGCAGCCCCTCTTCAAACTCTATATTGGGAATTTCGTGTCTAAGTTGGTCGTGAAGTGGTTGTGTTTCTCCGTAACACCATAAAATAGACTGAGGTTGCGGGTCTATCATATTCTCCATCAATAGTTTGCGAACAAACACGCTCTTGCCGCAAGATGTTGGGCCTGATACGATGCAGTTAAAGGGATGGAGTAGTTTTAAGGCACACATGTTGACGCGGGGACGAATTATATTTTGTGCTTACACGGGCGACAGTATTTCGAGTTAAATACAAACGAATCGTGTTAGACAAAAAAGCCATGGAAACACATATTGGTTATATTGTATAACGAGCATTGAGTTTAATATGGTAGTATAAAAGTTGTACTCTATTTACGAATAAAAAATATTTCATTCTAACATTATTGTTTTCCAACCGAATTTCCCTATTTGAAATATACAAAAACCAAATTAGATAACTTGGTAAAGCTAAATTCAAAACATGTACGAAACAGAAATTATATTCCAACTTTACTGTTTACCAAAACCTATTTTTTTATATCTCAAATACACAAAACACAAATCAGATACTACTAAAAACTGTATTCAAAAGATTTATGAAAACGGAAATTATATTCCATCAACACTGTTTTACAAAAAAACTATTTTTTCATATTTCAAACATACTAAAACCAAATTAGATTATTTCAAATTTACCAAAATTTACATTCAGTTAGTTGTACATTCACAAAAACTAAACTCGAATTATTCAAAGACAAAACACTATATACACATATATTACATGTAGTTATTTACAATCAAACAAAATTAACACATTTTGAAATAGGGCACATACATGTTTTGTACAGCACATACACAAATATTTATAAAATGTTTTCAGTTAATCATATTATGACAAATACAAAAATTGTAATTTAAAAATTCAAATACATAATCGATACACGCTCCATTTCTAAAGATCTAAATATGTTGTTGACTACGGAGCCGTGGAGGGGACATAGGGTGCACTCCGGAGATTCTTTTATTCGGCATGGAATAGACTATGGGTCCGTTTTTAGGCCACCAGTTGTCGCAAAACCTTCAACCCAAATCACTTATATGTATATATTTTCTGAAAGAGCATGATAAAACTATTATTTTAAGATATAACACTGCTATGTTATAGAAAAATTTAACTCGAACATTCTCCTCCATGCTTGCTTCATTTTTCCTAGAAAACCCCTTAAAAATGTCGAAAAATGGTCAAATTCGGCTCAATTTCCAGAAAAATCTGTAAGAGCGATTTCAATTAAACTTCTTACTCACGTTCCCTGGTCCGGTCTCAACTTAAAAAGGCAAAAAAAAAGGGGGTGTTAACCTAACCGTTTTTTGTCAGATTTTCTTCCCGTAAATGAGTCCCGATTTTTAGGCACACCCAAGGGGCATAACTGAGGCAGGACAAACTTTACTCCATGATCCCGATCAGCGTGTAGACGAAGCCAGCACTCGATTTGTACGTACTCGTTTGCAGCGTTGATAATGCTGAATAGGATGGCATTATAGATATAAGCTATTAAGAAGACAAGAAGAATTATGATGTAGCAGAACAAGGGCAGTCTATCGTATTATGAAATTAGAGAGGGGCCATTACTACGAAACTGCGGAGGACCACCATAGTCAATATTTTTTAATTTCCCCCGAGATAATATCCCCCGAGATAATAACTAGGGGAAAATTCGCCATTGGTCAAAATTATTTGGGGGGAAATTCGCGATTGGTCAATTATCTCGGGTGAAATTATCTCGGGGGAAATTAATTTTCCCCGAGATAATATCCCCCGAGATAATTATCTAGGGGGAAATTCGCCATTGGTCAATCATCTCGGGAGAAAATAATTTACCCCGAGATAATTTCACCCGAGATAACTGACCAATCGCGAATTTCCCCCTAGATAATTATCTCGGGGGATATTATCTCGGGGAAAATTAATTTTCCCCGAGATAATTGACCAATGGCGAATTTACCCCTAGATAATTATCTCGGGGCAAATTATTTTCCCCCGAGATAATTGACCAATGGTGAATTTTCCCCTAGTTATTATCTCGGGGGATATTATCTCGGGGGAAATTAAAAAAATATTAACTATGTCCCCTCCACGGCTCCGTAGTTGACACCCCATCGGCTTGAACCTTTCTTTTGGGGTAGAAATAGCTCAAGGCGCAGTGTCGAGCTGGTATGTGACAATCGAGTTGTTCTTAACTCTAAATCCCTTATTGTTCCCAACCCCGCTAACTTTTGACTGCAACAGATTTAAATACCTTTCTCGTGTAAGCTTATTTCTATATTTGTTTATTCCTTTCGAACTGTATTTATTATTGCCCCCTTCCCCAAAACAAAAATAGGTTTTTGAACAGAGAGCCACTATCCCATTCCCGCTGTATTCAACTTTAAACAGACCCGGTTTGCGTTTGTCAAAGCGTTGGTGTTCTGGACATTTGCGTACACTTCGCCATCCATAAGATGGCTTGCGAATCGTGTGTCTCCATTATCGCGGAGCGATATCCGGTGTTTTACCGGATTCTGTTCGGTCTTCATCCGGCGGAGAACAGACTCGAAAACTCTAATAAATTACAGGTGTTCATACATACCTCGGAAACAGATATTGCCTGGGCTTACAAAATATATATGTATGAATAACTTTCGTATCATCCAAGAGGTGTAGTAGATCTGTAATTTCGAACAAGTAGATCATCACATGACTCGAAAATGGCGGGTTACGTTGGGGTTACGTCGGTAGACTTTAGCGGATTGGCTGACGGAGTCACGTGGTATTGATTTATGGAAATTCCCTCTAGCAGTTGCCGAAAGTAGTCTGAAATGGATACACACGATCCCAGGGTCAGTCTTACCGCGTATAGATGACCGAAATGGTTACAGGTTGGTGTTCTGGAGTGTCCTCGCGCGGGAACCAGACGTGTTTATTCGCGAAATATTCCGCTCTGAGCTCTGGTCTGACTAACGTTAAACAATTAACGCGATCAAAGCTATCAGGCGAGTCCGAGCGTTAGGTAATTAGCAGCGATCGGATGTCTGTGGACGTTCATAACTGTGTCTAATTAGCGGGCTTTGTTACAACGCCGTATTGTGATAATTGTACACAAAGGGTATGACGGGTTAAGACTCGCGCGCGCGACAATCTATTTGAAAATCTTTACAGTGCTCGTTCGAGGCGTCAATCACCCAATTAACAAGAAATACCCGGCTTGACTTTATATTCCGGCACATCGTTGATGTTTTCATATCGTCTTCAGCCACATCGGTGTTCGTGTATCTTCACAGACAATCTTCGACCATCTTTAACCATGGAATATTCTTTTGGTAAATATTTTTTCGAAGTTTTGAAAAAAGATGGTGCTGTATTGCCCACATCTTCTCTAGCCAAGTCGACGTACATCACGTTGCTCTGTACATTGCCTTGGCATACTTCTCTAGTAAAGTTGGAACGTGAATCCTCATCGTTGAGTGGATGCAGAGACGGCTTGCTGCATCCAATCAGAATTCGCGTTACGTAGCAGTTGATTACCATCGCGGCCCCCACTAAGTACGAGCTGTGTCGAATGTGTGGGGAAATTCTGCCGAAAAACAAAACAGGAGAAGCATTTTCACGGCCACTTTCGGTGTTCTGATCAATTGAATCGGCTTTTAGGACGCGCTGCACGGTCGAACGATAACGAATCGCCTTACGAGTGTGGTCGACTTGAAATTGAAGGGGAACAACTCCTGGAGGCAAAAAGTCGCTCATCGTCAAAACTTCCACTAGGTGGCGCAGAGCAGTACTCCTCTGCCACCAGCCAAGAATGTCAAGGCAGCGTAGAGAGCTTTGCGATGTAGTTGACTTGGCTGGTGAAGATGTATTGCCCACAGTTCGAACTTCGTTCAAATCACAAAAAGGGAAAAAGTTGTTCCTTGATCTAACCATTGACAGTTTGAAGAGAATACGAGGACTTAATAACGCCATGAGAGAGCAAATGGGATTCCCGAGTACGCCACGATTAACTTCGGGGCAAGTTGAGGAGATTTGGGGAGTCCGGGGGAGATTTGAGGAGTCCTGGGGAGACCTGGGGAGAGTTGAGGCGATTTGAGGCGATTTGGGGAGATTTGAGGCGATGTGGGGAGATTTGGGGCGATGTGGGGAGAGTTGGGGAGATTTGAGGCGATTTGGGGAGATTTGAGGCGATCTGGGGAGATTTGATACACCAACCCCTCATATATACTACTGTAGTTTGTAATCTGCGAAACGAGAATTGGCCCACGGAGCGATTTTAAAAGTGTAGGGGCTGACCTTCCCAGCACATTAGGCGAGGGCCGCCTAGATGGCCCTAGATGGCCGGAGTCGAGTTTTCGGCAATGTTTTAGCACTCAAAGGTGATCAGTTGGCCACAAATGACCACACATTTTAAGGTCCGAAAATGGCAAAAAAAAAACCCTGAAACATTGATGTAAATATGCACGGGAAATATTGACAGATGAAATCATTTATTTGACACAATAGTTGGTGATCAGTTGGCCACAAATGACCACACATTTTAAGGTCCGAAAATGGCAAAAAAAAACCCTGAAACATTGATGTAAATATGCATGGGAAATATTGACAGATGAAATCATTTATTTGACACAATAGTTGGAATTGATTTATGTGATGGCGGTTTCCGTCCGTCTGTCAGTTCCTCGTGTCCGGTCTATATCTGGGACAGTTTTCTGTCTACAGTTCCAATTTTTAGTGAGTGGATACACTACGGGAAGACGATGTTTCGCGTACCAAAATGAAGGTCGGGGTCAGAGGTCAAAGGTCACTGGCCTAAAAAACAGGAAATCACTGAAGTGTTCGTGTCCGGTCTATATCTGTGAACGTTTTCTATCCACAGTTGCAATTTTTTTGTGAGTGGATACGTTAGGTGGAGACGATGTGTCGCGTACCAAAATTGAGGTCGAGGTCAGAGATCAAAAGTCACAGTTGCCTGAGATCAGGAAATCATTGATCATTGACAGTTTTCTATCTATAGTTCTAATTTTTGGTGAGTGGATGCCCTAGGTGGGAACGATGTGTTGCATACCAAATGTAGGTCGAGGTCAGAGGTCAATGGTCAGTGTGACCGAAAAATCAGGAAATCACTAAAAATTTCAAAATTGTTGTGAGTGGATTCAACAGGGGGAAATGAAGTGTCGCATACCAAAAATTAGGTCAAGGTCGAAGGTCAAAGGTCACTGTGACCACAAAATCTGGAAATTATTAAAAATAACATTTTTTGTGTCAGTAGATACATTAGGGGGACACGATGTGTCACATACCAAAATGTAGGGCAAGGTCACAGGTCAAGGTCACTGTGACCACAAAATCGGGAAATTGTTCAAAATCATGATTTTTTGAGTCCATTGAGAAATTACGGGGAGACGGTTTGTCATGTACCAAAATTTAGATCCAGGTCAATAGTCAAGGTCACTGTGACCCCAGAATCAAGAAATCTTTAAAAGTTACTTGTTTTTATGTCAGTAGATACATTAGGGGGTAATGATGTGTTACGTACCAAAATGTAGGTCAAGGCCGAACGTCGAGGTCACTGTGACCCCAAAAATCATGAAATTCATAAAAATCATGATTTTTTTGTGACCATTGATACATTGAGTGAAGACGATGTGTCGTGTACCAAAATTTAGGTCAAGGTCAAAGGCCAAGGTCACTGTGACCCCAACATCAGGAAATCATTAAAAATAACTTTTTCTTCCAGTAGATAAATTAGAGGGACATGTGTTACATACCAAAATGTGGGTCAAAGGTCAAGGTCAGTTTGACCCCAAAATCAAGAAATCATTAAAAGTCACATTTTCATACGCTTGCGATGTTGCATTCTGTCCATTCATTCATTAACATTTGTTGTCCATGCGATATCTCTAGTTTCAAGGTATGGATTGGTACCAAACTTTGAGTATACTTTACTCGCATGGCAAAAGTTCCTATATCTGTTCTCATTCAGAGACACGAAGTCATTGGCCACTTCGACAAGATCGAGATAATATCTACGCTCCAAAATAAAGGTTGCCTTTACCGATCTGAATTAACGATATCTCAGCAGCAACTGTCATCAAACTTGATAGTCAGTGAAGTTTAAACTGGATGTTTGGACCAGGGGAACCAGGATGCCTTACGAGACAGAGGAGGGCCGAATCATTGTACATATATTGTTCCTTAGGCCCTGAGAAAAATTTGATCGATATATTACAAGCATGTGTGTGAAAACAGTTCATTCTGAGACAGGTAACGAACTAGACTTGACAGGGGAAGAAATACATATTTTTATCGAGTTGCTCAGATTTACATGTACTCGTGCTCATTAATATTATCGCCTGCACCGGTCAGGGAAATCCCGCTCTCTAACATGGAGGTTAATTAGGTCGTTTTTCTTTGACAACTTTTGATATCTGCTCAACCGATTCTCAAAACTTCAGGCAAATTAATCTATTTTTGGGTTCATGTCCTAAAGTGTGTCCATTTTAATTAGTTGTCTACTCTGGGGCTTGTCAAAAATTAATAGTTAACTCTGCATAAATTTACTTTTTTGCAGCTTGTAAAACAAAGTGAACTCTACAAAATGCGTACAATTTCTCCGTGATATCGATAATATATCACGCTTGAAATAACTTTACAATTCTCTCCATATAAAACTCCAATACACTTGTTTCGTGTACCGGGCCTCAATTACATAGGGAGACGTCATAATGTATTCATGATCACTGGCACAAAGGTCATTGATGCCGAAAACAGTAATAATAACAGGCGGTCCGTGGGAGTGTCGCTTATATCCCATGCCCAGTGAAATTGCCGAATGATAAACCGCACACACCTCCTATGACCGTATCTGTGTGCTGGACAACACGATGACGTCTCCCTATGCAATTGAGTCTCAGTACATGAAACAACTGTACTGTAGTTTTATAAGGAGAGAAGTACAAAGTTATTTCAAGCGTGATATATTATCGATATCACGGAGAAATGGTAGTCAATTTGTATGGATCAGTTTGTTCTACACGATGCAAAAAAGAAAATTTATGCAGAGTTAACTGCTGATTATTGACGAGCTCTAAGGTAGACGACTAATTAAAGTGGACAGACTGATATTAATTTGCTATTTGAAAAATTTGTCACTTTTGTTTCAATAGCGGAACAAATATATGGCCTATTATTAGGCAAATTAAATGGATGGCAATTTATTTATTTATTTTAGTACCACTTGATGAGAGTATCTATATCTGTGTGGGGCTCAAGAGGATTTTGCTGAATTCGTTATGCAAACTTCTTTAAGAGGGCTGGATCGCCCTTACCTGCTGGGTGACTCAAACTACTCACGCCTATACATAACATGACAATATTGTCAAAGATAGTCGTACGTGTCTACCCGCATGTGAGAACAAAGCGCTCTTTTCGTAGATTCGTGGAACTAGAATGACATAACCGATATGGCGCAACCGCAAGTCATTGATTGGTTGCGGTCGCCATACTTAGTCCATGAGCCAGACCAGATATCGGTACCACCTGGGGTGGCAAATTCTCATTATGTTTTTTTGGAAGCCCTATACCCATAGATGCTAAAAAACTTTGAAAGCAATCCGGGATACATAGCTTAATGGTAGTAATCACCTCTTAAAGACGGACACTCGAGTCCAATCTGAGGGACCAGATTTGGGGGTAGGGGAAATATAAAGTTGAATAACTTTGCAAGTAATGGTGGTATAGGGACATTTGGCCACTCGAAATGTTGGTAATCTGAACCTCTATATGTTGGTATCTGTTATATGCTAACATGTCAAATATGTAGGTCACCAGAGGTCAAAAGGTCACGAAATCTGACCCCTGTCTAAAATTTGCCCACCTGTAGGAAAACTCGCTGCAGATACCATACCAATGGGAGTTTCTTAACCTAAATGGTTTCAAATGGAAGCCAAGAAGTACCCAAGTCTATAATAAGTCTAAACAAGTCGAGTTGATTATTATTTAGACTGTGGCACAGAACTATTTTTGACGCATTTTCAAAAATGGGCTTTTCATTGCTCTAAAAACAGGCAAAATTCTATGAAGTTGGACAGCTTGAAATTAGTTGCATATTTTGACAAATAACTACTCCAGATGCTAATGGTCATGTCTTAGGCCTATTCAGGGATCAGTTAAGCTACATTTTGAGGTAATTAGGTCACCAGAGGTCAAGGTCAGAGATTGTCAATTATTAATTTTCTACATTTTTACTTGAGACTTTCACATTACAATGTATTTACATTGCAACCAGTTTCAAGTATAGAGCCATCGCTGGTGCACCCTGTACCCTATAGCCCGTAGGGCATAGGGTACACTAGGATGCGAGTGCACCAGGTATGGGTATCCGCAGGGGTCAAAAGTCAATCGTCCTCCAAATCCCCTTTATCGCTCGTTAAGGCGCTAAGACGGGCGTTAAGGCGTAAAGATAGGGCGTTAAGGCGTTGAAACGGGACGACGGGCGTTGACGGCGTCACTGCTTTTCGATGTATTGGTGGCAATTCCATGAAAACCAGAGCTTCTGAGCTAGTTCACAAGGGCGGTGAAGCGTTAAAGGTGAAATGCAAATGTTCATCTAAATCACTTGATATTTGCAGTAAGATTGGAGAAATAATGTGTATATTAATTTCATTTCAGTTTTAAAACATTTACTTAAGCCTAATAAAGTTACAAACTAAAAAATGTAACGCTGAGAACCAAAACGAAATTCGATCCGTGCATGATTACCTCCCCCTGGGGGCGCTGCGATCCGTGACGTAGCAGTGGGACCAGACACAGTCTGCACAACATGATGGCATTGCATTGTATGGAAATAGCTCACATAGATAGGCTAGGCTATTGCTCACGAAGCCCTTGCTTGTGTCATTCACGTTCACTGAAACGCACTAACAGGTTGGTCATCATTCGCTACGGGGGATAAAGGAAAAAGTTGGAATTTACCAATCTGTATTTCCGATTCTCTCGGTATGACTGTCGCCCACGGCCCCTGCAGTGTCGCTGATCCTATCGTTGTCTGCTGGTTCTTTGTTCACAATAAGTTCGTGTTGGTAAGAGCAGGTGGGGAGGGGGGGGGGGGAGGCGGCACCAAAGCACTAACCATTGCCATGAATTCCTCTTCAGAAGAAGAGGAAGAACTGTTAGATTCCTCCACATCGCTGTCGCTGTCTCCATTCATGTTAGCCGCCACTTAAATTAAAACTTACCACCAGATTTCGTTCATTGATGGCTGTATAATTTATTATCATCATAAAAAAGAAAGGGAAATGTTTTTTCTTACTTTTATTACCTTTGCATTTCACCTTTAAGCTAAGCGTTGATGGGCGTAACTGTCTATAAAAGCAAGTGTCGACGCACAGTCGACGTTCAACTGTCAACATGGCTTATACTTGCTCTAAGTGCGAACGATACGATGTGATGCGACACGAGAAAAATATACATGGGATTGAAGACTCTGGGGCACAAGAACCTGATACAGAGACTGACGAGAGTCCATCGACTGATACCGAAACAGAGATTGCTGAGAGTCTATCTAGTGATACGGAGAGCTTGACCTCAGATAGTCAGCCTACGTCTGAGGAAAGTGAGGCAGAACCTACCATATGGGATCGTATTGTGAGGGCAGCTATCAATACTCACGCTGCAGCAATCAAGGACACCGGACAGGATAACTTACAACAGACATACACCCAAATGCGCCTCTGCATCAGGAAAACAGCCATGACGATCTATAAACAGTATACCTTACTATCGCTTGAAAGGAAAGGCGACGACACGCACAGGTCCATCATGAAGACCAAGCGTCACTTGGAAGTGGATAAGGGGCTACCACCCACCGAGGCCCTGTAAAATGCGATCAGGATGCGCAAACAACTCCTTCAGGACATGCTGCCTCAGATGGGCTGATGGGGTCAAAATGAACTCTCAGAGTGAGTGAGTGAGTGAATGAGGCATGCTCAACAACCGTGAGGCGTGCCTAACGCCCGTTTTAACGCATGGATGCACTAACGATGGTGAGTGAGTAAGTTTAGGAGCAGTGGCCAAAGTGGACATTTTGGAGGTTTGCGGGAAGGTGTTTCGGATAGAAATGGACCATTCTTGGTCTGAATGCGTCGTGTGAAGTGGCACCTTGTAGCAACGCCCGCCAACGCCAAGCTCAACGCTTCAACGCCCTGGTGAATTAGCCCAAAAGCTCTGATTTTCATGGAATTGTCACTAATTCATTGGAAATGCAGTGACACCCGTCAAAATCCGTAATTACGCCTTATTGCCCTAGCATAACGCCTTGACGCCATGATATAGATGGAGAGAGAACAACAAGGATGACAGATGAGAGAATAACAATAACAACATTTTCATATAGTTTATTCTCTCCAATGTTACATCATACCCACGCTGGGCGGAGCCGCGTTGGGCATGTTTACAATTCAAGAAGACTCGTGTCCGGCCATTTGGCGCTGCATCTGTCATATTCTCGGCTGCTCGTGTCCAATCAGAAGCCGTCCTTTGAGAAAGTTCCATCTTTGCTCGGTGTAATCTAAGCATCATCGGGCAGTTCAGGATACCACTGAGGCAGCATGTCATGAAAGAGTTGTTTGCGCATCTTGATCGCATTTTCCAGGGCCTCGTTGGGTGGTAGCCCCATATCCTCTTCCAAGTGACGCTTGGTCTTCATGATGGACCTGGGCGTGGGGTCGCCTTTCATTTCAAGCGATACTACTCTATACTGTTCATAAATCGCCATGGCTGTTTTCCTGATGCAGGGCGCATTTGGGTGTATGCCCGTTGTAAGCCCGGCGTTCTCGATTGCTGCAGCGTTAGTATTAATAGATGCTCTCACAATACGATCCCAGAAGGTAGGTTCTGCCTCAATTTCCTCGGACGTAGGCTTACTATCTGAGGTCGAGCTCTCCATATCACTAGATAGACTCTCAGCAATCTCTGCTTCGATATCAGTCGATGGACTCTCATCAGTCTCCGTATCGGCTTCTTGTGCCTCGGAGTCTTCAATCCCATGTATATTTTTCTCGTGTCGCATCATATCGTAACGTCTGGTGAACGTGCGTTCACACTTAGAGCAAGTATGAGCCATGTTGACCGTTGAACGTCGACTGTTCGTGTTTGGGGAATACACTTGCTTTTATAGACAGTAACGCCCATCAACGCTTAGCTTATCGCTTCAACGCCCTGGTGAACTAGCTCAGAAGCCCTGATTTTCATGGAATTGCCACCAATGCATCTAAATGCAGTGACGCCCGTCAACGCCCGTCGGTACGCCTTACCGCCCGTCTCAACGCCTTAATGCTCTATCTTTACCCGTTAACGCCCGTCTCAGTGCCTTAACAAGCGATAAAGGGGATTTGAAGGACGATTGACATTTGATCCCTATGGACACCCATACCTGGTGCACTCACACCCTGGTTTACCCTATGCTCTACGGGCTATACGGTACAGGGTGCATCAGCGATGTCTCTGATGCTCTGTACTTGAAACTGGTTGCATTGTAAGTACATTGTACATGTAATATGAAATTACAACACATAAAAGGGAAGTGGGGAGATGTGCCGACATATTGACAGAGCCACATGACTCCACAGTATAGTCTTCCCGTTAGCCTATTCTAAAGCACATACCAAGAATTTAACGATTCCTGACATGTGTTGTATCTCGGGTATACTTTTATTGTACCTGTTCATTTGGCAAATTGGATGATATGACCACACGGCCCCTAGCACCGGCATAAGCGGTATTAGATACAAATCTAGAGAACTATGATGGAAATGCTCTAACAACTCGTATATTGGTAATTGGTGAGCTGCTTCGCTGTGACAAGTCCCAAGCAAAAATTGAGAAAATTAATAATTGACAATCTTTGACCTTGACCTCTGATGACCTAATTACCTCGAAATGTAGCTTAACTAATCCCTGAATAGATCTAAGACATGGCCATTAGCATTTGGAGTAGTTATTTGTCAAAATATGCAACAAATTTCAAGTTGTTCAGCTTCATACAATTTTGCCCGTTTTTAGCGCAATAAAATGACCATTTTTGAAAATGCGTCAAAATCAGTTCGGGACCATAGTCTAAATGATAATAAACTCCACTTGTTTATACTTATTATAGACTTGGGTACTTCTTGGCTTCCATTTGAACCCATTTAGGTTGAGAAAGTCCCATTGGTATGGTATCTGCAGGGAGTTTTCCTACAGGTGGTCACGTTTTAGACAGGGGTCAGATTTCGTGACCTTTTGACCTCTGGTGACCTACATAATTGACATATTAGCACATAACAGATACTAACAGATAGAGGATCAGATTACCGACATTTCGAGTGGCCCAATGTCACTATATCACCATTACTTGCAAAGTTATTCAACTTTATATTTCCCCTACCCCCAAATCTGGTCCCTCAGATTGGACTCGGGAGTCCGTCTTTAAGAGGTGATTACTACCACTAAGCTGTGTGTCCCGGATTGCTTTCAAAGTTTTTTTTACATCTAAGGATATAGGACTTTCAAAAAAACATAATGAGAATTTGCCACCCCAGGTGGTACCAATTGATGAAATTTCGGGGTCTGGCTCATGGACTAACTGGGAAAAGGCTCTATTGGAATATTAACAAATAGTGAATATTACAGAACCTCTTGAGTTCTATATTTGGTGTGTCACCGGTAGTAAATCAATATGACTTGGGACCAAACTTATTAGATCGCGTTCTTAAATTCCTCGGATATACTGACAAAGTCCCTCATTTTTTTATCGGACTGTTTTCTTTTCTTTCGACTCAATTCACTTACATGAATGGTGTAAACATATCAGTGACTGCGACCTGAGAACGTTCCACGAATTCATACAGACTGGAAGGTTGACTCCTGGACATTTGCTCTCTCATAATACTCTCAGAATGGTCAACTCTTGGAATGAATCCATCAAATATCTAACCAGTCAATTATCTTGTCACAACTCCATTATATCTCTAATAGCAAGCAGTATTTGTGTGGAATATTTAAGTCAAACAGAAATAGTAGTGGGGAAAATGGGACCTCGTCTCACATGTATGTGCGGATTCAGAATCAGTACATCATGATCAAGGTCAAGGAAGGAACAGTGGTGTAATCGCCGGAAGAGACTTCAACTTCGGAAATGACATCACCATAGAAAGTGACGTTATACACAAGACGAGCGTGTAAGTTCAGTTTCATGATCATGATCAGAGACATTATCAGGTGTATATGAGAAGTTGTATAACCGGCATTTTGCTGAGAAGCAACAGGAACTTGATAATGTGATGTCTAGCACTGTAATATCATGCACTTGTCTTTATTGCACCATATATGTAAGCGTCCTGTCTGTGTCTTGTGCGCTGTCCTCAGTGTTTTATAGGGTGGATGGCGGGTGTCTGGTTCCATGCTGCTTCAAAGATTTCTTCTTTAAAGTAGCAGGAACACAACTGGGCTGGGTGGTGCTTAGTTGGTTCGTCGTGATATAGCTGAAATATTGTTGAAAGCGACGTTAAATTCTATTCACTCACTCACCCTGTTTAGCCGGTTGAGGTTCAAGAAAAGAGAATCAAGTAGGCCACAGCCATGTTTGATGATGAAGGTATATTATATCAGGAATTGTCGAACATTACCTGTGTCCATTGTTGCGAGGATAACTATATATACTTGCAGTGTACACAAAATACCCCCTCGTTTTCATTTATATTATTTAATGGAAAACATATACTGCTTAAACCATGTCTGTCTTTAGGATATTATCAATTTCGTGAGGTTTAGAGTACCGGTGTGGTGAGGAATGTGCCACTTTGACGATGCATGCTCTTTTTAGCGAGAAGATGGCAAGCATATATCCATCAGCAATGGCAGCATTCAACGGGTTAGGCCGTTTTCGCGATCTAAAGTGGAGGTAAATTTTAAATCTCTTTCGAACATTATCTGTTAAACATTTAATTAGCTACCATGGTTGTATCTATCTTTATATTACCGACGTGCAATTGTACCCTGCAGAATACCTCTCCTTTCTGCTCCATAGCTATATAGTTAACTATATATTTCATCACATCACACCAATATTATCACCTGTTTATTTATATACTTATTGTATTTTTTTGCGGGGGGAATAGTACAAACCCCCTGGGTTTTTGCCCCGCCAATTACATATTATTAATTCTAATATACATCAGTGTTACATTATTTGTCTCATTACTCATATATGTTGCTAAGTTTGGTGACTAAACTCAATTCATTTCAATTCAACTGAGCTACCAGTTGTCCAATCATTCCAATCATAAGATGGTGCAGATAATCTACAATTTATTGTAATCCGGTATTGCTGTCGGTGACTATAGTATCAAATATGTAGTTTATCACGCACGTGTTACTCTTTGAACTTAACTTTTCTTTTATCATTTGCTGGTAATCTAATTCAAGTTTCGTTTAAAACCACTACATTCACGCAAATACACTGGCTCCAATGTCGAATTTTACAGAGAAGACTGACCACAAATGATTTTCTTAGAAAATTGAACATAGGAGTCTGATCTCTGTACGTTTTGTTAAGAACAACCAGGATACTAATTCAACCATCGTCACTAGCGCAACAGCTTTCCCGTTTCGTATTCGCTCCGGCTCTGACCTTATAAAATGGGGCGTGTGTCTCTAAGTCTGCCGTATCCCAGTGTGGCCCATCTTCATTTTATCCAGTCAATTTCTACGTTCCTACTTCGAGTTCCCACTTCGAGTTCGAAGTGGGAACGTAGAAATTGGCTTGATAAAATGAAGATGGGTGTGGCCAATCATTTGCCTTTGTGTTCGTGACTACAAATGTTATAGTGCGAATATGGCATGCCTGTAGTCTATATGGCATGCCTGTAGTATTCTATAGTATTTTGAATTTTGGTTTAAAAACATGAGCAGTGTGACTAACGTCACAGGACCTACGAAGTACAGTAGGCATTAGGACTCGAACGCGAACTGAACTCTTGGAAACCCCCACCCCCAGTTGAAATCCTGCCTATATTACCGCCCAAGTCAGAATCGCCACTGATTTTCATCAAAAAATCACCAGAAATTTCCATCAAAAATAGGTCAGCTCAGAACTTGTTGGTAACAGTCTCCTAATGCGCCTTCATTCCAAAATAAATAACGATCACCGATTTAATTTTACATTTTTTTTAAAGGAAACAGATTGAATAATATAGGTTCACTAGATTTCAATCTTTACGTGTGAAAATACATCTACATCTCTTTAGTGGTTTTTAGGATCAAAACAACTTTTTGAATCACATTATTTTCCCAACAATACACCAAATTTTTATATATAGTGCTATAGAATAGAAAGGTAGCATTTATGTAGTTTACGGTAATTCAACTCGAGACCAACACCTTCTATGCACAAGATAATAATGATTCTATGTGATTCTCCTGAGCATAACCGGTACAAAGACGAATAAATAGCGTCTCCACATCACGTTGTTATCTAGATATATGAGACAACACATTTTGGGTATCGGCAATCTGATGAATGTACTATTCTGGTTTCCTTGTTTCACATTATATTCTATGGCAGTTGATCGGTGATTTTCTTTATGATAAACGTTAAACCACCTCAGCTTCGTTGTGCAAACAGCGCTGAATTTTTTAGGGTATATGCAGTAGGGTATTTTTAGCCGGAGAGTAACTGATAGGCCTACTCATTAAATGCGATAAAACGCTGCAGCAAAACGGACCACAGTTTTCTTGGCAATGATGACATGTTTGGATGTGAAATAGGATACACGTTACAGGCTACAGCTTACATATATATAACAATATACTGAAGTGTTAATTATAAATCTAATTTTAATCAGAAATATAGCCGCGAGCGGCAATCCTCGGGTTGCAAGCACCCATGGCATCCAACGAACCAACAGTATTAGTTCAGATGTGTTCAGTTTCTGAGAAATGTTTTTATTGTTGTTGTTGTTGTTATTTCACAATGATGCAGAAAGGACGACAAGAATACCATCACCTACAAATGTTCAATTAAAGTGCAGTGCCTCATTCTACATCTTACCTTGTTACTTTGAGGTCTAAACTGTAAACAGACGCATTCACAACGGAGAAATAACTGAAGTCTTTAGAGTTTCTCGAACACTCAAACCACTGATCAACATATGCAAAAAACTTGCTGGGTCACGTAATTACACTGGTTTCCTCGTGTCCACATAATGCAGCACAGGTGTCGGAATAGAACCACATGACGGGAGGTCCTAGGGTAAACTATGACCCAATTGTTAGTATGATACACGCTAATTCCTATAAATCACCCTATTTTCGAGGCATTGTTATGACGTACCAATATCTGTGTATTAGCCCTATTGCAGAATTTTATCCGTCTCTGGCAAAATGCATTTGTAAAAACACGGGAGCGAAGGGATGTGTAATTATATAATAATTTAATTGTAGATTTAATTGTATAATTATTTCTTTTCCCCAAAGAATGAAAGAATGCATTATAAAAGCATTATATGAGTCGGCTTCCGAAATTATGCATTCTAGGCGATCTAGAAAATCCTGACAGGCTGGACATTCAATTCAATAATAACATGGAGTTGTGCATAAACTGTCTAGCGGGGGGCGGGGGAGAGATGCGTCAACATATAACCTATTCTAATTGTAATAATGAAGTTATGATTTTAAAATTCAGAACTGTACTGTGCATATCGAACAATTCTCTCAAAATTTCTGTTTTTGTGGAATTTACGGTCGATCATCAAGGATGAGACGGTCCAAGTAGTGAACGTTATAGCAGTAAAGGGAGACAATCCTGGTAAACGACACTCAAACTAATGAAAAGGTAGAGACAAAACAGTCTATATTTGTTTTCTGCGTGTCTTTTGTCTGTAAGAAGTGTGGTCAACAGTATGTTGGCAAGACCACCCAAAGACTCCATCTAAGGGTGAACGGTCACAGAAAATCCGTTAGGAAAAAGCAATTGCTTATAGGTAGGCATTTTTCTGGACCCGACCATGGCTGGGATAACTTTAGTATTCAGATCATAGACGTCGTCTATCCATCTACTAAGGATTCCCCTTTGGATTTGAGAGAAAAATCCGAGAGCGGGAATTATTCTGGATGCTAGAACTTGGGTCGGTGTTTCCGTTTGGTTTAAATGATAATGTCAGTGGGTTCGGCAATGCTACAAACCGCCGTTCAAATATATCCAACATTACCCAACTATTTAAACCCCATCAACGGAGACAACGCAGCCATGGTTGGCGAAAGTTTAATAGTTCGATGATTCACGATCATATCACTTTAAATTACTTAGTGGGTTTAACTAACGCACCCAATAGTATACATAGCTTACGTACAGTTCTGTATGCGTTACCTCTGAGAGCTTTAAATCAAATAGCCAGAGATATACAGCAATCTGCGTCTTCAGGAAATATAATACCATCCAAAATCAGTAAAGTATGTCAAGATATAGCGTATTTTCGGTTGTATCGTCCAGTGAACATAATCGAAACATCTCAAGATCGGCTTTTCTTGAAACTCAACTACTTAGATAAAGGACTGGACATCATTAATTTACCTCGAATCCTGAATGATCCAGAGGTACGCAACGCTGTACCAAACTATTTCAAGTTCACAGAACCTCCTTGCATTTCATATAAGTATACTAAATCTATAGCCACCAAAATATTCAATTACTCCAATGCTGTCAAGGAGTTTGACTGGAACTTATACACGTCAGGAGGCTATAGTTGTGATTATGAATTGTCGAACTTTATCAACACACCATGCAAACATATTGCGACTGGTGACCTTGATGTGGTGAGTGATAAGGATCTAAAATTACTCCTGATGAAAGGACCTAAATATAGAGAGCCAAGAAGAATAAATCTGAAGGCGGACCAGAAGATAGTCCTGACTGCATTAGAACAGTACGTTATTGATTGGTCTAAGCGAGAAAAAGTTGAACCTACAGTACTCGCTGATTGGCTGGACATCACCAAGAGCAAGGTCGTTGAAACAATCCGCCATATTGACAGAAGTACTCTTCCCCAAGCAAAACAAGTACTGAGAAACCTCAATTCGCAAGAAGTTCTAGCAAATCTCCAGAGTAAATTCGTCATAGTCCCAGCAGACAAAGCTCCGAATAATATAATATTCATATGTAAATATTACTATTACCAGGTGCTGGTTAAAGAATTGAGTGTAGACATATCTTCATCAAATACATCTACTTACTCCCAAACTGCATTTACTCTGGAAGATTTATTTAACAATCACAAAAAGTTTCTCAGGGAAAGAGGTATTTGTCTTCCAACCAATCATAGCGACATACCAAAAATATACTGGACTCCCAAAAATGCATAAATCACCATACAAAGCTAGATTCATAGCTGGTTCTAGAAGCTGCACCACCAAGCTTCTTTCAACCCTATTGACGAGGGCCCTTCAGGAGGTAAAAGCATTTTGGGAAAGGTATTGCGCCACTATTTTCAAGAACTCTGGCGTTGAATGTATGTGGATATTGAAAAACTCAAAATGTCTTACGGAAGAACTTGATGCTAAAGGTCACATACCGTACAGACATGTATCCACATGGGATTTCTCGACTCTCTATACTACAATCCCTCATCAGGACCTTATTGACCGTCTAAGTTCATTAATAGTATCTGTGTTCAAGAAAACTGATCGTAGATATATTAATGTAGGAAGCCATAAAGCATTCTTTAGCTCTACTACATACAAGAGATATCGTTCATGGGATGTTTCTTTTGTTTATAGAGTTGCTTGAATTTCTCATTAAAAATATCTATGTGAAATTTGGCAACACAATATATCAACAGCATATAGGTATTCCAATGGGTACTAATTGCGCACCCCTGTTGGCTGACCTGTATCTGTTCTCTTATGAATATGACTATATGCTGGCGCTTTCAAAAACCGATCCACTCAAAGCCCGTTCCTTCTCATTCACCAAACGCTATATAAAAGATCTTCTCGCTGTGGATAATCGCTATATAAATGACGCAGTGAAGGATATATATCCACCTTCACTAGATTTGAAGGAAACTACAGATAGCCCTACAGGCACATCTTATTTAGATATCTACCTCTATAAAAATGAAGCGGGCATTCTCTCTCGTCGACTTTATGACAAAAGAGATGATTACAATTTCGACATCGTAAACTATCCCTTTCTGGATAGTAATATTCCAGTGGGACCTGCATATGGCGTATACATATCTCGCTTAGTAGCATTTGCTAGATCCTGTGTTAAATGTGATGATTTTAATCAACGTCACAAAACATTGTTGCAGAAACTTATAAAACAGGGCTATTCCACCAAGCGCCTCCACTCAAAGTTTTTCAAATTTGGCGATACATATCGCATGCTGATAGCAAAATACGAACGTAGCGTGCAAGATCTATGGCGCTACGTTTCGTAACATGTGTCTAATTCCGCTTAACCCGGGGCTAGGGGCCGTATGAGCCCATGTACTTCAAGATCCTCATGGTACTCATATGAACAGTCACAATCAAAGCGTGGCTGAGGTACATCATTTTTAGATGACGACTCTATAACGAATATTATGGATTACGAATACTGATCAGCGATACGGATTTGATATTTTGGAACATCATGATGTCTTGCCGGCATCATTGAAAATTGTTGACCGCTTCTCTCTTGCAGGAAACAAGCCTATGTTTATGTATACTTTTGTCTTTTTGAATTTGGTGCTAATACTGTTATATGGAAATGGAATAGGTCTTTGGATTATGGACGCGGATATTCTCTAATGGACGACGGCTGGATTATGAATGACGGACTAGACGCTTGTAATTTTGTCTGTTTCTAGTATTCACGAGTTTGAAAAGGTTATGCTCTTGTATTATGTATAAGACTAAGTGAATTTATTGGATCGGTTCAATTTAGGAACGTGAAATTGTATCGTTTTTCCAACAAATCCCCGAGTGTATGTTGCAGGCTGCAGATGTATATAACGCAAGATCGAAGTTAAAGGCTGCAGTGTAACGCAAGATCGTAGGCATTGTGCGGAGTTATTTCTCCCGTTAGATTTTACGACGACTTAATTGTCGAAGCTTTTGCAATAAAATAGTGTCAGTCCTGAATGTTCTTTACTCTTTACAGGTTAAAATACCTTTCGCCTTTTGTTCTCCGCTGCGTGGTGTATGTCGACGGTCATAACGCACGAACCTGGGTTATCTTGCGGTGTTGCCGCCCTGAGACCAGTAAAACATTTACACCGAAGGTCATGCTAACGTAATCGTATGTGGCCTTATTCCCTAATTAAGTGTGGACTTCCACGTTTCTGAAAGAAGCGATACAACATGACAAACGTCAGTGCTACAAGAAGACAAACTTTACAACATGACAAACGTTTGTGCTGTGACATGACAAACTTCTTGACAATTTTTGCCGACCTAGATTTTGAGTAATTCGCGCTCGCATAAATGACGTCATACTTTTGAACTTTTTCACTGCCTTGAGATGGCGGCGCAAAGACAGCCCCCCCCCCCACTCCCCCGCCCACCTCATCCCCTGTAATTAACACCATATTAGACCCAGAGTTAAAATCAAGTTCTCAGCGAAACCCTTTGGGCTGAATTTATATCAGCGCACTCTAACAAAATGGCATTTTCAATTTTGCATGTCTGTTCTGGGGGGAATTCCACTATGTGACCCCTACCTCACCGGGAAACTCCCTCGTTTTTTCTACGAAACAGCGCAATACCACCAAACAGCACAATACCACCATTTCGGAATATCGGGAATATTATATAAGCTACGATTTATATAAGCTACAATTAAATGAAATGAAGCAATAAAAGTTAGCTATAATAATATCCAGTAATAAAACATTTAATGCGGGAACATCGACCTAGCTGTGCTGGAAATGACGGCATTGCTTTATTTTACATCTAACCAGCAACATTTCTGCATATTGTATAGCCATGACGCAATGCATATATAGAGTCACTTTTCACGTCAAAATCCGTTAATTGAAAATTCGACCATTTTGATTGGTCGATGGCGGCCATCTTTTTTAACGGATGAACTTTATGAGTCACAAAAAGGGAGAACTCTGTCCATTGATCATGTGTACCAAGTTTCACAACGATCGGAGCAGCGGTTTCAGAAGAGAAGATCAATGAAGGTTTGGAGCTAAATCCAATATGGCCGCCAAACCATTCAGCCAATCGAAAATATTTGCTTTCAGTACAACAGACCATGGCCTTACCGACATATCGCAGTGACCTAGAAATCTGTATCTATCAGGGTTCAAGAGAATAAGCCGTTGCAAAATTGGCAAAGTTTTTCACAGAATTCAAGATGGCGGCCAAACCACGTGACCTAGGAGCAATTTTTTTACATATTCGTGATCGCCATGTCCTATAACATATACTTCATAACTTCTGAATTGAAAATCCGTTACTTAAAAAATCCGACCATTTTGATTGGACGATCGCGGCCATTTTGTTTTATGGAGCGAATTTTCAAATAGATGTTTGAGAGAACCTGATCCAAGGATTACGTGTACCAATTTTCACAACGATCGGAGCAGCGGTTTCAGAAGAGAAGATCAATGAAGATTTGGAGCTAAATCCAATATGGCCGCCAAACCATTCAGCCAATCGAAAATATTTGCTTTCAGTGCAACAGACCATCGCCTTCCCGATATATCGCAGTTACCTAGAAATCCGTATCTATCAGGGTTCAAGAGAATAAGCCGTTGCAAAATTGGCAAAGTTTTTCACAGAATTCAAGATGGCGGCCAAACCACGTGACCTAGGACCAAAATTGTTGCATATTCGTGATCGTCCTATCGCAATACATATACGTAGCCACTTTCCCCGTCCAAATCCGTCATTTGAAAAACCGACAAATTTGATTGGTCAATGGCGGCCATTGTGTTTTACGCAGCAAATTTTCAAATCGTAATTTGAGAGCTTCAGATCCATAGATCATGTGTACCAAGTTTGGCATCAATCGACCCAGCGGTTCCAGAGAAGAAGATCTTGAAAGGTTTTAGGATAAATCCAAGATGGCCGCCAAACCGTTCAGCCAATCGAAAATATTTGCTTTCAGTGCAACAGACCATGACCTTCCCGACATATCGCAGTGACCTAGAAATCCGTATCTATCAGGGTTCAAGAGAATAAGCCCTTGCAAAATTGGCAAAGTTTTTCACAGAATTCAAGATGGCGGCCAAACCACGTGACCTAGGTGCAAAGTTTTTGCATATTCGTGATCGCCATATCACGTTGCATATATGTAGCCACTTTTTCCGTCCAAATCCGTCATTTGAAAAACCGACAATTTTGATTGGTGAATGGCGGCCATTTTGTTTTACGGAGCAAAATTTCAAATAGGATTTTGAGAGCCCCTGATCCATCGAACATGTGTGCCAAGTTTCGAGACAATCGGCCGGGTGGTTCCAGAGAAGAAGATCTTGAAAGGTTTTAGGATAAATCCAAGATGGCCGCCGGCGATTTTGACCAATCGGCTTCTTCTTTTGATATGCATTAGATCTCACGTACCCCAATACCTATGCGAAGTTTCGACTTCATCGGTTGAACGGCAGCTGAGGAAATTTTGCCACAAAATCCGGCGGAAGAAAAATAATAATAATACCAATAATAAGAGGTTTGCACGCCTCTGGCTTGCAACCCTAAATATAGCCGCGAGCGGCAATCCTCGGGTTGCAAGCACATATCGCAGGCAATGAACCAACAGCAGTAGTTTTAGAACTGGAAGCCACCTTATTTGGCAAAACGTCATTTGCTGCCCTTTAGATCTAATCTACATAGTTACCACTGAAGAACAATCTGTCAATTCGCAAATTTGGGTGATTTACATCTGAGAATAGCATGGAGACTATTGAAGTTACGTTGAAATGGTTGACATACTTCCGAAAGAGCTCCTCCTGGATAATATAATGCAACAAACTGCAAGGTTGTACCAGAGTTATAGTCTCTAAAAGATGTGTTCAGTTTCTGACAAAATTCAAGATGGCGGCCAAACCACGTGACCGAGGACCAAAATTTATGCATATTCGTGATCGCCATATCCCATTGCATATATGTAGCCACTTTCCCCGTCCAAATCCGTTACTTGAAAAATCAACAATTTTGATTGGTCAATAGCGGCCATTTTGTTTTACAGAGCAAATTTTCAAATAGTAATTTGAGAGCCCCAGATCCATAGATCATGTGTACCAAGTTTCAAGTCAATCGACCTAGTGGTTCCAGAGAAGAAGATCTTGAAAGATTTAGGGTAAATCCAAGATGGCTGCCAAAGCATCGGACCAATCAGCTTCTTCTTTGGGTATTCATTAGATCAAATGGGATCAACTACCACGAACTCACCAAATTCATCATCGTTGTGTCCCATAACTTACATATAGTCACTTCCGCTATCAAAATCCGTTACATTAAAAATCCGATAATTGACAAATTTGGGTGAATTACAATGGAAAATAACGCGAAAACTATTGAAGATAGGGGAAAACGGTTGACATACTTCCGAAAGAGCTGCACCTGGACAACATAATGCAACAAACGGCAAGGCTGTACCGCTCGTAGTTCTCGAGATGTAGGCTCTACAAGATGTGCTCCGTTTCTGACAAAATCCAAGATGGCGGCCAAACCACGTGACCGAGGACCAAAATTTTTGCATATTCGTGATCGCCATATCCCAATGCATATATGTAGATACCTTTCCCGTCCAAATCCGTTACTTGAAAAATCAACAATTTTGATTGGTTAATGGCGGCCATTTTGTTTTACGCAGCAAAATTTCAAATCGTATTTTGAGAGCCCCAGATCCATAGATCATGTGTCTCAAGTTTCGAGCCAATCGACCCAGCGGTTCCAGAGAAGAAGATCTTTGAAAAAAACTTTTTTTTGAGGGTAAATCCAAGATGGCCGCCGGGGCTTTGGACCAATCGACTTCTTCTTTTGATATGCATTAGATCTCTCGATCCCCAATACCTATGTGAAGTTTCGACTTCATCGGTTGAACGACGGCTGAGGAAATTTTGATACAAAATCCGGCGGAAGAAGAAAAAAAATAAATATAGCCGCGAGCGGCAATCCTCGGGTTGCAAGCACATATCGCAGACAATGAACCAACAGCAGTAGTTTTAGACCTGGAAGCCGATTTGGCAAAACGCTATTTATTCCTTTTAGATCTAACCTACATAGTTACCACTGAAGAACAATCTGTCAATTCGCAAATTTGGGTGATTTACATCTGGGAATTGCAGGGATACTATTGAAGCTACGTTGAAATGCTTAACATATTTCCGAAAGAGCTTCTCATGGATAATATAAAGCAACAAACTGCAAGGCTGTACCACCTATAGTTCCAGAGTTATAGACCCTAAAAGATGTGTTCATTTTTTGACAAAATTCAAGAAGGCGGCCAAACCACGTGACCCAGGACCAAAATTTTTGCACATTCCTAATCGCCATATCACAATGCATATATGTAGCCACTTTCCCCGTCCAAATCCGTTATTTGAAAAACCGACAATTTTGATTGGTCATTGGCGGCCATTTTGTTTTACGGAGCAAATTTTCAAATCGTAATCTGAGAGCCCCAGATCCATAGGTCATATGTACCAAGTTTCGAGTCAATCGACCCAGCGGTTCCAGAGAAGATCTTGAAAGATTTTAGGGTAAATCCAAGATGGCCGCCAAAGCATCTGACCAATCAGCTTCTTCTTTGGGTATTCATTAGATCTAATGGGTTCAACTACCACGAACTCACCAAATTCATCATCGATGTGTCCCATAACTTACATATAGTCATTTCCGCTATCGAAATCCGTTACATTAAAAATCGGATAATTGACAAATTTGGGTGAAATACGATGGAGAATAGCGGGAAA
>JAVTVY010054194.1:0-30493 GCA_036873755.1 Hanleya hanleyi
AAATCCTATTTTGACAAAAAGGCCAAACCCAGAAAATTGAAATGTGGTGATAAGGCTCTTGTGTTGTTACCTAGCCATTCCAACAAACTCCAAATGCAATGGAGAGGACCATTTCCTGTAGTCGATGTTAAGGGTTTGAATGATTATTGCATAAAGATCAGAAACAAAACAAAGATATTTCATATCAACATGTTGAAACGATATGAAGACAGAGAACAGCCTTGCGCAAGTTCACTAGTAGCTGCAATAGATTGTGACCCAGACGAGTCCGATGATCTAGGTAATGAAGGTTTATTACAGGAATACCCGGATAAAAAACCTGAAAATTTCCAAAATGTAAACATATCGTCAGAGTTGACTCGAGGTCAGGCTATTGAGTTGCAAAAACTAACTGAAAAGTATCAGGATATATTTTCTCACAAGCCAGGTCTTACCAATTTGGAAGTTCATGACATAAAACTGACTTCAGAAAAACCTGTGACTAAAAGACCATATCCTATACCATTCGCTTTACTGGATACTGTGAAATCTGAAATCAAGGATATGCAGGATATGGGGGTTATAGAACCAGCAAATACACCGTATAGATCCCCTCTGATTATGATTAAGAAGAAAGATTCCTCTTACAGGCCGGTTATTGATTTTAGACAATTGAATCAAATAACCGTGTTCGATGCTGAGCCTATGCCGAATCCAGATGAGATTTATTCTAAGGTTTCAAGCAGCAAATTTCTGTCGAAATTAGATTTCTGCAAAGGATACTGGCAAATACCTTTACGTGATAATGCAAAAAATCTTACTGGTTTCTATTCACCGACAGGCTTGAAGAGATTTACTCGTATGCCTTTTGGTTTGAAAAATGCAGGTAGCTCGTATAATAGGATGATGAGAAAACTCCTAGCTGGTATGAAAAACGTAGACAGTTTCATTGATGACGTTTTGGTATATACGGAAACCTGGCAAGAGCATCTAGACATACTAGAAGAGTTGTTTCGACGCATTCGAGAGAGCAATCTAACTGTAAAACCATCCAAATGTGTTTTGGGTTACACCCAAATTGAGTATACTGGTCACATTGTAGGACAAGGTAGTTTGAGTACAATTGAGGACAAAATTGCTAAAATTAAATTAGCCCCTAGACCCACAACCAAAAAAGAATTGAGATCTTTCTTAGGCCTCATTGGTTTTTATCAAAGATATGTCCCCAATTACTCAACTATCGCCGCTCCTTTGACCGATCTAACTCGCAAAGGCAGACCGAACAAGTTAGACTGGCTGCCAGTTCATGATCGAGCATTTGACACCCTGAAGAGTCGTTTATGTGCTGAACCTATACTCAAACTACCTGATTTTGACAAGCAATTTGTTGTAAGAACTGATGCTTCTAACGTAGGATTAGGAGCAGTCCTGTTACAAGAATTCAATGGGGAATTCTATCCACTAGCATATGCCAGCAGAAAATTGTTGGAACGAGAAACCAGGTTTCCCGCTGTAGAGAGAGAGTGTTTAGCCGTTGTTTGGGCAATAGGAAAGTTCAATATATACTTATATGGGCGGAGATTTTTGTTACAAACCGATCACCAGCCCTTAGCCTATTTGAACAAAGCTAAACTGACCAATGCCAGATTAATGCGTTGGGCATTATTTCTGCAAACTTGTAGTTTTGATATTGAAGCCATTAAGGGCAAAGCAAACGTAGCTGCAGACTTTTTGAGCAGAAACACTGTGGATACACAACAAGATGATTAATAGGATTATGGTGAATGAATTTCCCACTTAAGAGGGGGGAGATGTCACAGAGGTGACTGTATTACATTTTACAGAAGTAGTTCGATCTGTGGCAGGGATTACTTTAACTGTTGAATTTGTAATAGGTGTTCCGATTGTAAACAGCTGTTCTGAAATGGATCGCTGTCATTGTTATTCTGCGGTTGTCCAGCACGCTCCGTTAAGTGCTTTGATATGTAATAGGCAAGCCTGTATTTTATTCATCGACAGCCCGTTTTCTTGTATTGTATTGGTCAATCGTTATTTTTCCTGGTCATCTGTTAAGACTGAGAGCAAATATAGAAGTTTTATATTACATGAAATTCATTCTGTGCCGGTCAGGCGAACGAAGCACACGTCGTATTACCTGTGTTGCTGAGAGGACCAGGTAGCCTGTGTTGCCGTATTAGGACCAGGCGAGATATTATTGTATACTGGTGACTTGTTTATTCCCAGGTATTTATAACCATTATTGTATTGACTCGAATATTGTTATTGTATTGTAAGGCGAAAGCACGCTATATCTATTTTCCGCTTAGAGCCAGTAATCGAATATAATACATATATACATTCATTGCCGTAAATTGATTCGTATAATGTATACGTTGGCTCACGCAGTATTATGATGGTTTATTTACTATGATATAATGTACAAACTATCAACTACGAACGCAGGACGATACAATTTGTATTCATATAAATATTGGAATAACTGTTGAGCATATTGAATTATTCCGAAACGCCCGACTTGTATATTTCCAGTAAGGGAGCTTCTCGACTTTGGGGCACACTGTGAACGGCATGATAGCGTGACGAGAAGAGCGGCATGCTATGCCGGTCTGACGAGTGTAGCAACGGGCTGCCATACCGTCCGGATCGGCCCCGAGTTCCTCTATCAGAACGGCATATAAAGAATGGCATATGAAGAACGGCATACGTGTTTCAAAAGTCTCAATGTCGGGTCAGGCGATACTCGATCCTTCCGTAGCGCTTCTGATAAAACTACGCGAGCGAGAGGCCGTTGGGTCGGTCTAATATAATTTGTTACTCGATCACGTTTAGGCTAACCATTTCGCGCAAAGACTCGCGAAATACAATTCACAAAATATATCTAAGTTGTATTGTCATCTTTTGTTCGGGATAGTTTTTGTACCTTTTCAACGGGAGGTCTTACGCCAAATCTTTGCCAAGGTATTTTTCATGCACAAATTGACAATTGAATCTGTAAAATATTCAGTGTATCCCGCTGTGCTTCCCTGCGGAGGTTCGTAATAATGCCACAAGAATTAGTTTCACACGAGCGAATACAAAAAATCGAAATATCTGCTTGAATAGACCGATTTATATTATACAATAATGGTAACAGTGTATTACGTTAGCCTATTATTTTATTCTATGTGAAAGAACACACTTTGTGGCCTTGTTCTATAGTCGAAAATCAGCTTCCAATTACGCAAATTCCACCACGTGTTGGGGTCGAGTCCATGTGACTAAAACCACAAATTGACCTATTTACGGCCTTTGGCAAATAAAGGCAGCCTGGATAGAAAAGTCTGTTTATCGTCCCCAGCTTTGTTTGTTGATTTTTTTCCACAATAATTTTCCTGCAAACAAAACTAGTATCTCGGTGTGTACGTGTTATGTAATGGTATTATGCTCTGCGCTCGCCCCGCGTCCGCAGAGCCCGGCCGCAACCATGCAGGTGCGTCTGAACAGACGCAATTGAATTCATTGTCATACAAAGGACTTGAAATGTCACTGAGCAGTTGCATTTATATTACCCATTCTGGTCAAATTGATTACCTAGAATCTGGAGTCTAATTAATGTGTTTTGTACGATATTTATAAAATTTATCTGCCATTGTCCGCATTTTATTTGCCTGCATAAATGCATAACGCTAGGTTATTTTATGTGGTATCACTTATCATCACACGGAAGGATTTCCGACTTCAAGAAAATAACAAAGATCGATCTTCATTATCCTCCGATTCACAGAGATAAATGTTTTCTTCTTCCTATTACAATCAACTTTATATTAGATCAACAACTGTACATGCTCTAAATTCGAATGAAATCTTTCACGACGTCTTCACGAAGAAATGCTTCCTCCGAGGTCCGAAAGCAACAAGAACAGCAGGGAAATCTTCGGTCTTCAATTTTACATTCCGGTTTTCTGGTGCAAAAAGTGAAGGCTTTATGCAAGAATTTCTTCCATTCACTCTAGATCTGTATTCCATTTGCGTTCCACAACATGATCTGTTATGAAGGCGACTGTAAAAAGGTTGATAAGTTTGGGCGATATGAGGAAAGAAAAAGTTATTTAAAATTGTTGAATAATATTTTATTTATCAGGATTTACATTAACCTTACATATTTTTCTGTACTATCCGTAAAAATATCTTACATCCTTCTCGTTTATTATCACATTACACAACTTTTTAGTATTAAATGTAAATATTTAGGAATAATGTTGAACTAATTTCATGTAAATTTTTTATTTCAGATACTCCCGAAAAATTCGTTTTTTAATGTTGTCTTTGTAGTGTTAGTTACTTGAATTGACTTCTGTTGTTGGAATCTTTTTTAGTTGAAATCTTTGAAATTTACGTTCTCTAGGCATGTAAACTACAATTTGCAGTTTTAGTATTTCCGAAATTATGTTAGTGCATGGCATAGCGAAAGCTCTGTGTTCACTAATCTTTTCACACGTTTTTTTCTAAAATTCTTTGACTAACAGCATGCATTCGTCCAACTACTGCCAACGAATTAAGGTAAGTAATAAATAAATCATCGTGGGTGATCATGCAGGAACAGGTGACGAGACTGGATTCTTTCTGTCCTACCGGGCACGGTACCATACGAAGACAGAAATGGATATTGAGAGTAAGTCAACAACAATCTGAATTACAGCAGTCCTCGGAGACGCGACTTCGTAGATCTATGGAGATTGGCCTCCGTCAGCCCAAGGAGCCTTGGCTCCATCATCACACCCCTCGGCCAGTACTCAAACCCCACGACCCTGACTCCAAAAACTCGACAGTCAAACGAGAAATATAATTTTAAAACAACAAAAAATGCGTCTGCTCTTTCATCGATAAGATATATCGTCAGTGGGGCAATCGTCAATCATTATGCTCATCCAGTTGTACTAAGGGGAAAACAAAAGCAGCTGGTCATTGAATATAGAACCTCATCCCAGATGTCGGACATATCACCAGTTTTCTGAAGGAGTTTAAAAAGTTCTTTGAATATGGTGCTAATGCTGTTATATGAATTAGATCTTTGGATTATGAACTCGGAAATTCTTTAATGGACGACGGCTGAACATTGAATGCAGGACTAGCCTATTGTAGTATATTATGAGAAGGGGGGGGGAGGGAGAGATACAGAGATAAATTTGACGTCAAGAGTTACCAATAATACAATTCCCATACTACGAGTTGGTATTATCTGCAAGCGTTCACGGTACATCGTGACTGCAGGAAATTTATAGTCTGATTCCACGAGAGTGTATAACGTCATGTCGTGGATCTTGATTGTCGGCCATACAAACATTTATTTTTTCACTTCATTCTGTTGTTACTCGAGCATCAGTAATATTACTAAGATGTAGGAGGAGATAACACAGTTATTTCGTAGTTCTGAAAGAGTTATAGTTTAACAAATCGTACTCCGGAACCGTAATGCCTTATCTCGACATCATATCTTCAATGTTAAAGGCATGTATATTTCTGCATTGATTTGTATTTATAGAAAAATTGTTGATCCGATTTACCTGATAATACACGACGTACCTTGTTGCCTACAAAAACCAAGACTGGTCTCTTTCACTGCTATATTTCTAACAATATATGACCCCAAATCTTCAGATGACTTATATATAAGTCATCTGAAGATTTGGGGTCAAAACTAATATAACAAAAAACATTCTGATCTTCATTCCAGATGTGTCTCGTAACCCTTTTTCCTTTTGAGTTGTGAACTTATGTCTTCCACATAAATTTGACGTTTTATTAAAAGCCACATCTGAATGTAAACTGATGCTGTGTATTTCATAAACTTATTTCTCGGTTGAAGCGGAGTAACCAATGCCGGGATTTATATTTCCAAATTCAGATTTTGCGCAGGTAACAAAAATTCGCACATAAACCATGCAGTTCTCGTGCATAAGCAGGCCCATCTGCCTAAAAGCGCCGACATTTGGCTAATTAATCCCTTAGGATGAAATACTCAACATTTGAACAATATCTGTGTTCCAAAGTGTCCCTATAATCAACTGCGGGATTTACCGATATTGAAACAGGTAATCCATATGAAAATCATATGAATTGAGAAGCCATACGGATTTGATATTTTTGGAACACCATGATGTCTTGTCGGCATCATTGAGAACTGTTGACCGCTAGTTTTATGTATACTATTATTTATTCCTTTAATTTGATGCTAATGCATTTATATGAATTTGGATCATGGACGCGGAAATTCTTCAATGGTTTACTACGGATGAATATTGAATGACGGACTAGACGCTTGCATATAAATATTGAATACATTGTACCCACGTTGCGAATCGTATTCATATATGCTGCATATCGTAGCTGTACAGTACCCTATAAAATATACCAGATAAGCCACGAAGATTGTATCAGGGTAACTAATTTTCAATGGAAGGAATTATGGACCTTCTCAGTTAAGAGAACATATTCAGAGATCATCTGATGATACATGAAGTCCAGAAATGCATGTTATCGCATCAATACCATGGCCGAAATGTTGGACAGATATTTCATTGTCACTCCACCGACATCATTGTACCTGTTAGAAATAAAGAGAAAACAATTGAGAGACGTTTGGCTGAAGAGAATACAAGAACAGTTAGATCACATTTAATTAATGCCATTGATGATTACGGACAAAATGCAGTAGACCGAGGAAGGGAACAGGCTGGCGGAGCTACAGCTTTGTTGAATGACGGAGTCGCCGCTCCATTGACGTCCAGGCTGTCGGCTCCATAGAGGATATCGTGGATATAACTGTGAATTCTGCCTTCGCCACATTTTCTTGCAGTTGTCTGCCTCCTTCGTAATTTGTTTCTGATTGTGACTATTAACGAACATTTGAAGTATTGGTGACCCATGGAAGGCTAAACTTGATCGGGAAAAGTGAGGTTTTTCAGTGTACACAAATTCTTTTTTTTTTAATTCGCAGGAGACATACAAGTCATAATGGATATACTGTGGTTCCATCCGAGTTGGGAGAAAAAGAATGAAAAGGTTGAAAAGTTCAATTTAAGCACATGTATGTAATAAACAATTAAAAGTATATTGGTGGGGAAAAGATCAGAATGCAATAAATTGAGGGATAAATACCGGAGATGGGCGCAAAATATCACGGACTTCAGATGCCGTTTCTTCTTCTCATTCACGACAGATCTGAAAAACAGTCAGACTGAACAAGAAAATAATGTACTCAGTTAATGCATATCCGAGTTGGAGAAAAAAAAAACAATAAAAAGATTGAAAACAAAAAGTTAAATTTAATGCACATGCACGTAAGGAACAATTAAAAGTATACTGGTATGGCGGAAAGATCAAAATGCAATAAAGTGATGGTTAAATACCGGAGATCGGCGCAAAATATCGCTGGCTTCAGATGCCGTTTCTTCATCTCATGCACGCCATATCTGAAAAACAGACAGACTGGAAAAAAAGAAGAATGTATAGTCTTCATACATATTATAGTTCAATTTTATCACAAATGAACGAACTCCCAAAGTTACGAATATACGTGCATCCTTACAAACCTGTTACAATATCGCCATTTGATTTCTCAAGCATCAGCCCAGGCTTACTTTAAACAATTCCCACGGAATGACTGAGCCAAATCTGCATGTCGCGGTATTTTCATTAATGAGGTCGAGTGTCAATTTCAGGTGATCTAACTTTCTTCTTCGTCAATTGGTAGAGTTGCAAGACCACGGGAAATCACAAAACATTTGTGTTTATCAATTAAAGTATATCCCTTGCATACACAATCATTGGATAATTGTTGGAAGATATTTACTTGTTTTATCTTGTTGGAAAGCGAGACCATCTTGGGATGTCGAGTGCAGTTACAAAGTGCACACGCCCCCTTCACCTTGTTAGGCCCCATGCAAGTCCAGGCGTGCGGTACAAACTATTAATAGACACGCGAGGCTGATTCAACACTTCGGGGGACATTCAGGGGTTCGGAGTTCACGTTTGATAAAATGATAAAACATTAAAATCTGTTTAATTAATAACTAGATTTTCTAAATTTAAAACTCTCACATTCAAAACCAAAGGAAATATAAACACCAACTTTAGTTTCGCGTAAAGCTCCAATTCATATGGACAGTATGAAGAGACCGTGACACAAATTAACGGTTTGTTCCTACGACATTTGTGTTTGTCGACACAATATTCTGCAAAGACCGTTATCATACAGCATTTTTTTCGTGTACAGCTGCATTCATATGGACAGTGTGAAAAAACCTTGACATAATTCAATGGTTTGTTCCTACGACATTTGTGATTTTGTTTGTCGACACAATATTTTGTAAAGACCATTATAATATAGCAATTTCATTTCACTCCGGCTAATTCAGTACCGGTCATCACATCCAGCCATATAAAAACAACACAGTACGAGCATGCATGATCGTAGTCTATATTTTTCTGTTTCTGCTCTTTTAGACAGACAAGACATTATTGCAGTAAACGAAAATCTCGCCTTTTAAAATGAGTCCCGACTCCACCTCTGGTATTAAACAACACAGAAACAGATAAGCTGGGAATTCGCCCTAAACCCAACCCGGTTAGTACGACGAACGGCATGGCATGCCATGCCGTTCTCGAGGAGAGAGAGCGGCATAGGCCGCCCCGTTCGGATCTACCCACTATGCCGACCAGAGTTTTGAGACAGTCATGCCGTATACCGTTCCAATCGCCCTGATATGCCGTTCCCATGAAGGAATGCATGCCCCAAAGTCGAGAAGCTCCCTAAGAGGACACTGATAAAGGCTGAAGCTTGACAAATCACAACTGTGTGTCCTATTGCCTCTCGAAACGGACCGACATATTAACTGGATGTTGGTGAATTTGGAATTATGAAATCAACGATTGAATCTGCGCATATACCAACGCTGTATACCATCCTCCAATACCATGGACTTGTGGACTAACATTCCATAATGAACTCTACCTGCAGTGGCATGTCTTTTATCATCAAGGACCCTGTGCAACGACTAAGCAGTCTAAAGTTCACGTGATTGGACAATACATACCGGTACTATAAATAGTCCCAGCGCTGGGTTCGTATACACACACACCAAAGAGAATCGATCTATTATTGTATATTGTTTTGTTTTTTTTTATGTCATCATTGTTTGTAAAAATAAATGTTATCTCCGTTTAACCCATCTAGTTTGTTTTTGAGTACACAGAGCAGAAGCAAATTTTCCAAATTTTCTTTTCTAGTTAAATTAATGCTACCTGTCTTAAGGACTCGGGTGACATATGTGTTTGTCAATTATTGTCAGCGATTTGATGTTAAAACAGGAGCTAATCCATACCTGTGGATAAGTCCTCTCAAATGAAAACAAAGTTTCAATTCCAAAGGAAGCTATTTGATGTTAAAACAATAACTAACTCACCTGTGGAGAAGTCCAGTTTATTTCTTTTGGACACCCTATTGCTGAACGCGCGACACACTCCCATAAAAAATTGTTTGCTTCACACCTTTCCGTTAGTTTCAGATATTCTTCCAGGTGATCAATTTCAATTTATTTTATCAAAAGAACGTACAATGTATGTGCTCACATGGAGATACAAAAGGACACCAAATAATCAGGATAAGCTGGTGCCAGAAGTGAATTTTCGATATACTTGAATAAGTTACATTGATTATTACAGTTATAAGTACATTGATTATTACAGTTCATTTAATAGCTGTAAGACGTAGGATTCAGGATTGACTGGTTGATCCCCCCGTGGGACTGATCCAAAATTTCAAGAGTGGAAGATTAAATCTATGGTCCACTTCGGTAGAGGGGACGATGGAAGCGGTGTGGGCCAAAACACCCAGGGGGTTTTACAGTGCTTGTCTGCGGGACCAGTTTGTCGCTTGCCGAGTCCACGAGGTCGGTCGTCCCTGTATAACTCACGCACTCCGGCAGATTGCGGGGTTGTCTGTTTTCTCTTTCTGATAAAGATTTATTTGTCTTGATCTTGGGAATAGCATCTTCTTTCAGTATAGGGGGATATCCACACATTCTTGCCATCTCTGTTGTTACATAGCTATCGTCAGTGAAGTAAGCGGAACAAATGCGAGACCATTTCGTCGGCTTTCCCCACACTCTCGACTTCTGCACAATTTCGTCGGATTTCTTCCCGATTTTTCGTCGTTTGGCCGCGGGTGTAACTTGAATCCATCTCCATTCGTGTTGTTACACCCTCCAACAACACACCGACGAGGTATGATGCCTCCAAAGTACGAGAATACAGTCGAAAAATCGAAAAATATTGGAGCAGATTTGACTTGTTTACGTATGCTAATGCTAATGCTATGGCGGACTGGTTCACTTTGTGACGTCATGGGTCAAAGGTCACCGCTTTGACAGGCTCGTGGTAGGAACGGGTTTAAATCGCCAAATTTACCGTTTTAAAGTTCGAAGATCGGGGGAAAAACTATATAGTCGATTTCTTACCGTATCAAGGTATATATTAACGTTTACATAGGTCCGGTGATAACACCCCTTTAACAGCTACATGGTAGTCGGGTTAACTGATAATCCGATTATTTCTCACAGTACTTGATCAAACAAACTGGCCCCTGCTGATTGGTTTTAGTCGAGTGTGGTTTAATCAGGCTGAACTGCCGGCCACCCACCATGTTTTATAACAACAACAACGACGAGCTTTGATTGCCCAATTTGTTGACAAAGCGGCTTTTATTGTGCTTGTACAAACGAGTAAAAATTAGACTTGATGACTATACTTACGTGAACTACCAAGGACGTCTCCATCAGTGAGTAAATCTGACGAAACGAGGCGAAATACAATACCCGCCTTCCCTCCTGCACATGTTTACATTAGGCTAGCAAACAGCTCAACCGGAACAGACCAAATTGCCGTAAGCGCTAGCGCCACCATGCGGCCGAAACCGGCATTAGGAATAGTGCAAAAGGCGGATTAGATACGATAACTCCGAAGCAGTGATGACAGATTAGCTCAAATTAAGTGAATCGTCTGATGTTAATGGAGAGCACTAAGGGCGTCTGACGGAGTCAACATAGGGTAAGCATGGTGCCAGAATTAAGCTTTAATGCCTGTAACAATAAATGGTCGCCCACCGGAGATGTTCCTTCATTGTAGGAGAGCAATCAGCTACGTCTGTCAGACCTTTCATTCTAATTACTTAAGCTAGCAAAGAAACACAGCTGTGTCTCGATAGCCTTCACATATATCACAACAATTTGTCCAAATGTACTGACGTACATGTTGAATCTAGAACAATGTATCTAAATGGTTAGATGAACCAAATATTTCATGACTGGATTTACCTCAGATTGGAAACAAGTAGAAAACCGTGAGGTCGAGCAGATTTTGCTTGTAGTTTTCCGTAATACATGTTATCGTTCCTTTTCGTTCAATATCTCTTAAAGTAAGTAGCAGAAATATACTGATGATGATCTATGAACTGATGATGATTTATGATCTCATTAAGTTTCACATTGGTACATTAAGAAAACGCGAAACTGGAGACTTCGTCAAGCTCTAGAAGTACTACTAAACACAAATTCACTGAATTTACCAATATTTAAAGGATTTTCATGACATTTCATGGATTCGCGTCTTCACTGTGAGATATGCATGATGTAGGATGTATTGTCTGGTCTGATCACGATCAAATTGATGTTTCAGCGAGTTCAAAGCAACTCATCAAAACACTTATCCAGTATTTGTCTGTCATATTCTTTTATATCTGGTCGTAATTGTTGTTACAGCGAGAAGCGGGGTCAATACACCAATGATCCCACAACATCCACGCCAAGCTGGTGTAATGTTTTCCCAAAATCAATCCTTCTGGAAATATCACGACCATAGTCGTCTGGGTAGCCAACACCCTGGTCAAGACACTCACAAATAATTGTAATAATATTTTTCGCCAGCCATAGCTGTCAGGCCCCGAACAATTTATCTACATGTACATCCAATATAGCAAAGAAGGTCAATATAATTGTCTTCAGTGATTGCCGATATACCACTCTACTTACGATGCCAGATCTATGCTGTGTATCTGTTTTGTGCTGTTATTACGGTTATTGCAAAGCAAATTACATTTAAGTAGAGCAGAGGTATCGCGATTTTAGGTCATTTGTACTGGCGATCATATCGAGACTGATTCCATCGTTTTGGAGGTACATCCCCTCAAGGCTAAGTTGATTGTTGTACTTTGCGATTAAGATCCAATAAGCAATTGTCGTTCACAAAGCGACCATAGTGAGACTGATTCCATCGCTTTGAAGATACATCCCCGCAAGGCTAAGTTGATTGATGTACTTTATGATAAAGATTCAATCAGCAATCGCCGTTCATAAAATGTCCCCCTCTAACACTATAGGAACACTGTTCCCAGCGACAAGATATCGTATTCTCGTTGACACCATGATACATTTAAAGATTGCGGTACTTGTTAGGAGGGTTACGCTGATGATAAGAAACAATGTGCGTGTATCGGAGCCTTAGTTTCATATTACGCAGAGATCACGAAAACAACCCAAAATGCGGTAAAAAGCTACAATTCGAAGTAAATCCAGGCACAGCAATAGAGTTGGAAAAACATTCTCCCGATCGATGGCGACAGATGCTCAACACAAGCTTTACAACATTTGCTGATATCGAATTATAGCAAAACGGTTAGAGTAGTAATACAATCACGAGAAGATGTCATAAAAATGGCAGCATACTGGTGGCGATAGACTCACGTGGTGTACCAGCAAGATGGCAATTGCCAATTCATTTTTTGTTGTGTATCACCAACATGACCAATGTCAAGATTTAAATGGTAACACACATTTGTTGTATTCTGATGTGTAGGACTTGGTTTAATTTCAATACAAATGGAAAATGTCGACGTATATTGAAATAGAGTAGATGAAAAGAACAGATGACGCCTGACTTTTTTATTTGCCCAACCGCTCCTGCTACCGGGCTAGGCAAATCGAAAAGAGATTAAAAGCTTGAAGCGATATGAATTCAAGCACGATATGTATCAGCACAGACAGTATTGTCATGATGGGGAGAATTTGATTCACCAGGTCATTCTTTGGTGCAGATATCTTTCATCTCATTTTCTCAGAGTAAAATGATTACTCCTGTTTCATATAGGTTTGAAAATGTTGAAATAATTCGTGTTGAGATCAAATGAATTCTAAAAAGGCTGATTTGGTTATATCATCCGTCAATCTCATCTTTCTTTACCTCTAGTGTTATTGTTACTTATCGATCATTGTGAGTATCATCGTGAATAACAAACCTTGACGTATTGCGCCGCAACCAATGTTCTTTATTGCTCCATATCAGATGTGAGTGTCACTCTGGAGTTCAGATGAACCGGTTTCCCTAATTTGCAAGATATCGGTGTTATTCCAGCGTTGAATGCCGTATGTTCGTTTCATTTGTCGATTGAAACAACTGTGTTATGTCAGAACAAGTTTTTTGTTACTCTGTGCGACTTTGTCTCGGTATATGACAAGGCATATTACGTTTAACACGGGGACAATAAGAACCATCTCTAAAATATGTTAAATTATGAATATCATGAATAAATGGTTATCATACTATGTATATTAGTTTGTTATACAGACTGGAGACAAGGAGACGATGACCGATAACTGGAGATCAAGATTGGAGCTTTACCAAGACAAATCGATGGAAGTCAATAATAATTCGTTTTCTAAATGGCACTACTGATATTTATACCGATACTGGCATATACAAATGAGGCTGATCACTTTTATTTATCTGGTGCTAATGCTGTTATTTGAATTACGTCTTTGGAATATGGACGCGAAAATTCTTTAATGGCCGACGGCAGAATATTGAATGACTGGCGAGACGCTTGTATGTCATATAATGGATGGTTTAACAGAAACATCCATGTGGATATTTCTGTGTAGATTCATCGGCCGTTCTCTCGGTTTGTTTTATCACCCACTGTACAGTGACATTTGAAATGCCCTATGTACGTTCATACGGTGAAGAGAATACTGCATGGGACCATGCGGACTGATAATCGACAAGTAGCAATGGTCATGTACAGCGTACCTGAATAAGAATCTTTGATGTTAAGTTGATTTTTGACAATATAAACTTCTAATTGTGTGTGATCTAATTCCACTAACGTCGGTATTTACAGGCCACGTGTTCCCGCCATTCACTCTTTCAGAAGCGTCGTTGAGAAACATTTTCTTTGTTTAGTTGTTTTTTACTTTTCATGTACTGTATAAAATACATGTACTGTCGTTTTACTACTAGTCATGCACAGTGTCCAGATGCTTTTTTTATCTGCTGGTATGCTGCATGGTTTAATTAATGATGAATAGTCATGCGTGCTTGCTTGTATAATGCTTTGCAATGATATAAATAAGTAATATGTTCCTTCCTCCTTCATGTTGCTAACATATCGACAGAATTAATGAATTTTTACTCTGCCATTATAGCTTCTCCTGTCTTTATTTTCAAGTTGGCTACCATTCTGTATTGGCACAGTAATATTATGCTGCGTTCGTTCCAAATTTTGTGATTTCAACATGTTTTGAATGAGGAGGGCATGTAGATCTGCAATCCTTGAGCGGTGCAGTAGGCTACAGTTACCGACAAAAGAAATATCTCTTTACAGCCGTAAAACTCGATACATGAGAGTTGATCCTGAACTGGTCACTAGATATTGTGGCATGACATTAATATCTGATGGCCATTCAGTGATCGCAACCTCTCTAGAATACATATGCATTAACATAAATTAAATTGGAGCGATATGCAAGAGGTGGGAAAAATTGACATCTGCCGATTAAAATGCAACCATATGACTCTACAGAAAAGTATTCGTCGACACCTAGGTGGATTCTCGGACGTAGCCTTAGTCTCTCCGCCGCGCTTTTAATGCAGCTGTTCATGTGGAGAATATTATGTCTCCACACGGGCCCCTAGCGCCAGATTAAGCGAATTAGATACGCTAGCTCGGGAACTGTGATGACAGATCAGCTCAATGACTCATCTGATGCTAATGGATGACCATCATGGACGTCTGATGGAGTAAATTCCTTAACATGAGGTAACCTGGTAAATGCAAGAAACCTAGAAAAACTAACCTGTAATGTCCGACGTGGTACGGCTTAAATTTCCCACCGAAACAATAAACCTACATATTATAGTGAGAATGGGTTTTCTCATTGTCTGTTAGTGTCACAATGAGGCAGGACAGACAAGTCCTTTATTATTATAGAGTTGTCTCCCCTCGGTAGAGGGCGCTGTTTGCCCAATAGCCAATCAGGGTAATTCGCGGGCTGGGTAAAGAAAGCCAGAGAAGGAACTGACCTGGGGCGGACAAGACGTGACAGACTACTTCTCTCGGGGTTTTAACCGGCAGGTAAGCCTGCCCCCTATACTGGCTAATATCTATGTAGGTGTAATTACTACAATTGGTGATCAGAAGCGAAAGTACCTAGCGTAGAATTGTGATTATTTTTCACAAATTTGCGCTGGATGGCGATCTGAATGCAGTGTCAAGATCGGCGGCCATTTTGATTTTTTGAAAATTTGGGTGTGAAAATCTTCATTTTCGAGTCCTGACAAACTTGCTGGCTTTCATTTACTATTGGGTCGATATAATCTGGAAGTGTGTTACTTTATAGAAGGGATTTTGTGAAAATTTGAGCTTCCAGCGAAGTTCTGGGATAGGTTGTTTTTTCTCGTTGGCATGGTCACGTTTTTTCTGGAGTCCGGTGGCGGATTTTCCAAATGAAATTGATTTGGCTTTCATTGGTTGTGAACTAATGATTATACAGCAATAGTTCAAGCTTTGTGCAGTATATGGTGTGGCTTGGCAATGATTGTTTCGTGAATTAAGCCGAGAAATATCCGTGCTGTATAGTGACGAAATTTGGACCCTTGGTAGTCTTCTCTTTCGCCAGAGCGGTTTTATTTGTCATATTTATCTTGGTACAATTTATCGCGAGTGAAGCGGGGTTATTTTGAACTACCCCAGTTGATAATTTGGTTTGAGTTCGCGTTCCTTTTGAACATTTTGCGAGTTTGCGGACACGTTGTTGTTGTTCATTTGGAACAACAACAACGACTGTAACTTGAAGGGTAACATTCTGAAATAAAAATGAATAGGATTGTAATTGTTTAGGTTGGTTAGACGATCAGTATAGCGGCCAAACTTGCCTGCTGGTTGCCTTCAATATTGCACCTTAGATTTAGCTAGAGTTTTGTATGATTTGGGGAATTTGAATGTATTTTTCAGAGATAGTATTTGGTAGGGAAAATTAGGGGTAGAAGTTATGATAAAGAATTTGACAGGTGCAATTTGGTTTATATGTTTGTGTTGTCATGTATTATGTGTACCGGTACTATTTGTGTGTCCATATGTGTATTTTTGTGTTTTGTTCATAGTCCTGTTCCATTATAATTATATTTCCATGTGTTAGTGGGTGGGTTGGTGATATCGGGGGGTTTTGAAGATTTGTTTTTGCATGGGATGAAGTTTTTATAACTGAGCGCTGGCTGACTGATTAGTCATTTTCTTTCGTTCTGGTGATTGAGTTTGGGGTACAGTTTCATGTACTGCATTACCTCGTGATGCGCTTTCAAAAACCCATCCATTCAAAGCCCGTTCCTTCTCATTCACCAAACGCTATTATAGACGATCTTCTCGCTGTGGATAATCGCTATATAAATGACACAGTGAAGGATATATATCTCTCTCGTCGACTTTATGACAAAAGAGATGATTTACAATTTTGACATCGTAAACTATCCCTTTCTGGATAGTAATATTCCAGTGGGACCTGCATATGGCGTATACATATCTCGCTTAGTAGCATTTGCTAGATCCTGTGTTAAATGTGATGATTTTAATCAACGTCACAAAACACTGTTGCAGAAACTTATAAAACAGGGTTATTCCACCAAGCGCCTCCACTCAAAGTTTCTCAAATTTGGCGATACATATCGCATGCTGATAGCAAAATACGAACGTGGCGTGCAAGATCTATGGCGCTACGTTTCGTAACTTGTGTCCCGCTTAACCCGGGGCTAGGGGCCGTGTGAACCCATGTACTTCAAGATCCTCATGGTAGTCATATGGACAGCCACAATCAAAGCGTGACTGAGATACATCATTCTTTAGATGACGACTTTACAACGAATATTATGGATTAAGAATACTGATCAGCGATACGGATTTTATATTTTTGGAACATCATGATGTCTTGCCGGCATCATTGAAATCTCTTGCAGGAAACAAGCCTATGTTTATGTATACTATGATTGTCTTTTTGAATTTGGTGCTAATACTGTTATATGTAATATGGAATAGGTCTTTGGATTATAGACGCGGATATTCTCTAATGGACGACGGCTGGATATGAATGACGGACTAGACGCTTGTAATTCATCAGTCGTGCTGATGACAAATTCTAGTCATTCTTACTGTGCCACTGCATGGTGAAGTTTTACACAGTTGTCTTATCGAGACTTGTTCGTGGGAGTCTATAGCACTGTCAATTTCTGTTGGCCATTTTTCACTGGTGTGGTTGACTTAAAATGTATAGCAATAGTTTGACTTTGTATTATCGATCAAACTACATTGACTTTTCCGGTGGTCAGTTTTTGAATTTGATTGGGACATTCACTGAAAATCTTTGGCCTATAGGCTAGAGTTCAATTTAGTAATTTTTGGAATTCGCCCAATTTCATTGTCAAGTGCACCTGGCTATTGCCTGGTAGCTATTGCGCGAAGGATTAGCTGGTGCTTACGATGAATGTTGGGGTTTTTCTCTCATTTGATTGAAATTCTTGTTAGCCATTACAAGCGTCTAGTCCGTCATTCATAATCCAGCCGTCGTCCATTAGAGAATATCCGCGTCCATAATCCAAAGACCTATTCCATTTTCCATATAACAGTATTAGCACCAAATTCAAAAAGACAATCATAGTATACATAAACATAGGCTTGTTTCCTGCAAGAGAGAAGCGGTCAACAGTTTTCAATGATGCCGGCAAGACATCATGATGTTCCAAAAATATCAAATCCGTATCGCTGATCAGTATTCTTAATCCATAATATTCGTTGTAAAGTCGTCATCTAAAGAATGATGTATCTGTCACGCTTTGATTGTGACTGTTCATATGAGTACCATGAGGATCTTGAAGTACATGGGTTCATACGGCCCCTAGCCCCGGGTTAAGCGGAATTAGACACAAGTTACGAAACGTAGCGCCATAAATCTTGCACGCTACGTTCGTATTTTGCTATCAGCATGCGATATGTATCGCCAAATTTGAGAAACTTTGAGTGTAGGCGCTTGGTGGAATAGCCCTGTTTTTAAGTTTCTGCACCAATGTTTTGTGACGTTGATTAAAATCGTCACATTTAACACAGGATCTAGCAAATGCTACTAAGCGAGATATGTATACGCCATATGCAGGTCCCACTGGAATATTACTGTCCAGAAAGGGATAGTTTACGATGTCGAAATTGTAATCATCTCTTTTGTCATAAAGTCGACGAGAGAGAATGCCCGCTTCATTTTTATAGAGATATAGATCTAAATATGATGTGCCTGTAGGGCTATCTGTAGTTTCTTTCAAATCCATGGAAGGTGGATATATATCCTTCACTGCCTCATTTATATAGCGATTATCCACAGCGAAAAGATCGTCTATATAGCGTTTGGTGAATGAGAAGGAACGGGCTTTGAATGGATCGGTTTTTGAAAGCGCCTGCATATAGTCATATTCATAAGAGAACAGATACAGGTCAGCCAACAGGGGTGCACAATTAGTACCCACTGGAATACCTATATGCTGCTGATATATTGTGTTGCCAAATTTCAGATAGATATCATTAATGAGAAATTCAAGCAACTCTATAAACAAAGAAACATCCCATGAATGATATCTCTTGTATGTAGTAGAGCTAAAGAATGCTCTATGGCTTCTGACATTAATATATCTACGATCAGTTTTCTTGAACACAGATACTATTAGTGAACTTCAATAAGGTCCTGATGAGGGATTGTAGTATAGAGAGTCGAGAAATCCCATGTGGATACATGTTTGTACGATATGTGACCTTTAGCATCAAGTTCTTCCGTAAGACATTTTGAGTTTTTCAATATCCACATACATTCAACGCCAGAGTTCTTAGAAATAATGGCGCAATACCTTTCCCAAAATGCTTTTACCTCCTGAAGGGCCCTCAGCAATAGGCCTGAAAGAAGCTTGGTGGTGCAGCTTCTAGAACCAGCTATGAATCTAGCTTTGTATGGTGATTTATGCATTTTGGGAGTCCAGTATAGTTTTGATATGTCGTTATGATTGGTTGAAAGACAAATACCTCTTTCCCTGAGAAACTTTTTGTGATTGTTAAATAAATCTTCCAGAGTAAATGCAATTTGGGAGTAAGTAGACGTATTTGATGAAGGTATGTCTACACTCAATTCTTTAACCAGCACCTGGTAATAGTAATATTTGCATATGAATATTATATTATTCGGAGCTTTGTCTGCTGGGACTATGACGAATTTACTCTGGAGATTTGCTAGAACTTCTTGCGAATTGGGGTTTCTCAGTACTTGTTTTGCTTGGGGAAGAGTATTTCTGTCAATATGGCGGATTGTTTCAACGACCTTGCTCTTGGTGAGGTCCAGCCAATCAGCGAGTACTGTAGGTTCAACTTTTTCTCGCTTAGACCAATCAATAACGTACTGTTCCAATGCAGACAGGACTATCTTCTGGTCGGCCTTCAGATTTATTCTTCTTGGCTCTCTATATTTAGGTCCTTTCATCAGGAGTAATTTCAGATCCTTATCACTCACCACATCAAGGTCACCAGTTTGAAAAAAGAAAATAAACACAATTGATGTTGGCATAGAACATTCAAATCGGTATTTCAATAGATTTGCTAATATATTGGTACCTAGTTTATTTTGGACTTGGTCAAAATTGATCCTCAAGCTTGGCTACTAACTTCGCAGCATTTCGTGAGGTGTTACATGTAGCTGAATGCTACCTGTGAGTAAATTCTCTTAAATTTTTTTTAAATAAATAAACAAATTGCTTCATATCTGCTAACTTGGCTGTCTTATACTAGTAGTTAATGTTTACAAAGTGAATACATAAATTGCTGGTGTTTATTCTAATTTGGTGAGTTACACTATAACAATTGAATTGACCTCATATTCTGTGGTGGTCAATATACGATTTAAACCTTGATGGTGTACTCAGTGGTGACTTGCACTGTAAAAAGGGTGAGTGGTCAGTGTTGCTCAAATACACTCAGTATTTCTTGAATAATAAACTTTGAGTTTAAATAAACAGTCAATATTTTGGTGGTGGGGTGTTAACAAACTTGTGCCATATTTAATCAGATTTTGATCTGGTGGATGTGGTTGATTGTTTGGTGTTTATTACAACACAAACTGATTGTATTTTGAGATTTGAGTTGACATCAACACTGCACTCAATTTGATTGTGGTCTGGTGGTGGTAAGTGGCACCATCTTATTTTGATTGAGAGTTTAGTCTTTATTCAAACACACATTCTTGGGTTTACTTTGAAAAACAAATAAAAAATTAAAATTTTCTTTTGAGTGTTGACATATCGGCGCTACACTCAATTACATAGTGGTCTGGTGGTGTCAAGTGACACCATCTGATTTTGGTTGAGTAATTAGTGTTTATTAACACACACTCTTACATTTAGTTGAAAAAAGAAAATAAACACAATTGGTGTTGGCATCAACACTGCCCCCGATTTTGGAAGAGCATTTATTAAATATGCAACCATAACTTAGTTGGTGATTTGGAAATGCCAACTTGGTGAATTTTGATTTTTGGGGGGAAATAGACATTGATTGTTGATAAGCCCTTCTCATTCGGTATTGACACCATTTGATGATTGTTTGATATTCAACACACATGCTATTGAGCCATTAGGCACTAACTGGGCTACTAGCGACAGCAATTATTTTGTATTTTATTTGGCTTGGTTTGTTTCTAGTTTTGGACTTCGCCAAAATTCACTGGCGAAAATTCACAGGGAAGTTGCAACAACGCGTTGACTGCGGTAACGCGTGATGCACTTGTTTCGAAGGGTCTTGTGTTCTTTTTCATTTTTCCTGATGAGTTTGAGTTGAATAAGCACACTAGAACGCGTTGAATGCGGTAATGTGTGTCCGTTCAGCTCATAAGTGTTTCATTCTTTCATTTGTTTCGGTGAGTTTCTGGAATGAGAACTCACTGGGTGTGAGTAGTTGACACTACTACTTATTTCTTGTTCATACAGAAAACAGAATTTATTGTGCACAGCCATTGCTGTCAAGTTGGTTGACCGGTAAATTTTGAGCTGCGCATTTTATTTTTCCTGCAGCTTGGTTGGAATTTATTGTAGCTAGATTTGTACCATTGGAGGCGAGTCTGGTTGATAGTATTTTGACAAATCAAGTAAGGCAGGTAAATTTATTCCATGGCAGCCATTTTGAAAGTGAGTATTGCGTTCTATTAAATGTTTTCATTTACATTTGTGTGGAGTCTCACAATTCACACCATGACAGAAATGGTACCAGTAGACATATCGACGGCACATACTGAACAAGCCCAAGAGAATTCATTGATAGAATTCATTGATGGAGAATTCTCTTATTAGTGGGCTGGATGTTTCCAGTTGTCCCGAGTATGTTTCAGAATTAATTGAAAAACATGTAGGGGAATTGCGAACTGAGATGGAAAGTCACATACAAAATTTGAGGGGGGAAAGGGAATCTGTTGTTCAGAGCCTCTCTCAGACCTTGAGAGAATGTGTTACCAGAATCGATCAGCTGGCAACTAACCAGAAAGAATGTGTTACCAAAATCGGTCAGCTGGTATCTAACCAGGAGGGGATCTCTGAGTGCATGAGAGAATGTGTTCATAAGGTTTGTAAATTGGAGAACTGGGTGGGAGCGGAATTGACAAGGGTGAATACTCAGTTGGGAACAATTGGGGAACAACTTGGACTGATAATGACAATGATGCAGAGCCAGGGGACTAGTCCAATGGTTAGAGGGGTGAGGGCTGATGATAGTTCAGTGCAGACTGGTGGCGGTGCTGTTAGGCTGTCAACGGGTAATGTTGAGCAGGAAAGTTTGTCTACGGTCAATTTTGTGCAAACGCCGGGGTTGGGGGTGGGGAATGCAATGCTGGTGAGGGCACCAAGCATGCACATTATACGGATGTAGGGGTGGTGGAAGCTTGTGAGGGGTCAGGGCATCATCAGAGGGTGGAGCACCCTTCTGTGCCCATCATATTAAGGTTGGGGAAGAGCACAAGGGTTGCCATTCCTCTCCACTTATTGCACATGGTCAGGAGGACAAGGGAGATAATTTAATTGAGCCAAATGTTTCGCGGCCTAGCCGGCCACATAAAGCGATTTTGAGATCACGTCGACTTTTCCGTGATCCTCCACCAGTACGCTGGCGTAGCCGTAGCCCTTTAACATCACGTGATTGTAGCCCATCAGCGTCACTTTTTACACGTAGTAGCAGCCGTCCCCTTCCGAAAACATTATTTTTTCCTGCGATGCCAAAGGTTGGTCGCCGTTTAAAATTAAATTTGAATTGGAAGTTTCAAGATCGGAAGTGGAGCAAGGCAAAATCTCTAAAGCATTTGACTGAGTTCATGCATGGCAAGGCCATCGAGTATTACTCTTTCCTACCGAAAGCCGTTTGTAATTCTTTTGATGAGCTGTTTGAAGCCTTAGACAAACGGTATGGCGATCTCGAGCCTCCTCAAGCAATCAGACATCGGTTGCAGGTGAAGGAGCGAGGGGCCAATGACACGTTGGCTGATTTTGCTTATAGGTGTGTTCATTTAGCTGTGAAAGGGTATCCGCGGGCTCCACGTGAGTTAGTCGAATCGATAGCCGTGAAGCATTTTTTCAAAAGTTGTCATGAACCACAGGCTGTAGTTTTGTTTGCTATGGAGAAAGACCCTAAAACTATTCAGGATGCGTTGACAAGTGTGAACGCCTCACTGTATAATCACCAAGCTTTGAATGTAGCAGGGGTCCGTCTAGTTTCCACGGAACTTAAGTCTGTGGGAGGAGATATTTTACGGGAGGGTCGGGGTGAGTCTCCATTGAAACTTGTCAATTCTCCCAAGCCGCCGGTAGCCCGTGGATACCCTATTAACAGAGTTAACCTGTTACTCGTGTGGACAAAATGGACATAAGACCTTCCGATGTCCCCAAGTACGGTGCCATCTTTGTCGCCAATTAGGACACATAAGTCGAAGTTGCCCCGTTCGCACTAATCTTGAAGGGTTGGTTACCACGGGAGGACCTGCCTCGTCGGGTGGTGCCGGGTCGACTGCTGCCGTTAGAGGCATTACCGTGTGTTGGGTTCGGGAGGGGGCAATGGTAGTTCCGTTCAGGGTCGGGTCAGTTCCAGTGAGTGCTATAGTGGATACTGCTTCTTAGGTAATAGTCATGAGTCCGGACTTATTTGAAAAGTTAGGGCTTACAGGGCTGTCATCCACTCCCATTAAGCTAACTGGTGCATTTTCCGCCAGTATGGGAATGTTAGTTCGACAGGTTCTCATTTCTGTTGCAGGGTTTAATTGCTTTGGAGACATGATTGTAGCTCCGGTGGTTCAGGATTTGTTACTGGGTTCGGACTTCCTGTCTGCTTACGGCTGTGTTGTTGATTTTAGTAAGAAGGCCCAGGTCATTGGGAACATGGGGGTTCCTGCAGTGAAATGCTAATGCATGCTGACCGGTTTGGACAGTCCCTAGTTCTGTTTTAGCATTGGTAATGTTAGGAGGCAATACAGATTGACAGTGGGCATTGGCATGTGGCGTCATCCAGCACACCGTTTTGAGTTGATTTTGATGTTGGTGATGTCTTTCTATTTTGATGTAGGCGATGTGGCATTTTGGTTTGATGTTGTGTAGGTTGTTTTTTGGTTTTTGGGGGGAAAGATAGAAAAATGATAAAATGTCTGACAAGAAATCTGTGATATGTGTGGATGTTGAATAATGATGTGGGGTGTTGGATAATGGTGTGTTGGTTGATTTGTGATGTGTGGGCCTATATTTTAGAATGATCATTTTTGGTAGATTGAGTGTTCAGTGGAGTGTGGTGTGTGTACCTATTTTAGAACAGTTGGTGTGTTGGGAGAACATGTGATGTGTGTTGGAAAAATGTGCAGTGTGTGTTGCGTGGTGGTGTGATGGAGATATGTTCAATTTTTAATGGATTAGGAGAATGGCTTGAGTGTAAGTGTGGAGTGGATGGGGTTGTGGAATGGTGGGTTGGGTTAAATTTTATCTGTGGGTTCAGCCCTCACGGTTGGCACATCATTCGGCAATGGTTAAATGGTGTTAAATGGAAGTTACGTGGATGCTTCATGAGTTTTTGCCGAGAAGAGTTGTGCGAATTGCGAGGGCTGATTTAACAAGGGGAGAGAATGACGGGGCAATCCATGTTGGAGAAACAGGGCCAGGGAGTTTATGGCCACAACTCTGCTTGTGTCTTCTCTATGGAAGCCCATGTGAGATATGTGCCGGTGTTTGTCATCCGGGTTTAAATCTAATGAATCAGGATCTGAAATAACAGTCAGACATCGGACAAGCCTTGACCTTGTTTGGTTAAATGCTCGCTGTGAAGCAGTATGTCTGATAAAATTCGGGGATCATTTTGGATTTGTTTATTCAGACCCTGGCTAATTGATCATTGGCAATGCGGTAACATTAGCAACGCAGTGCACTTCAGCTCAATGGATTCCGGTGTTCCTTCTGGTCCTGCAGCTTCATTCACATGTTGAGTTGACGTGTTAGCGGCACCTTGTGTACGGCTGTTTCACAGGCGTTGATTCTTCATGTGTGTGTCTCTGTTGATGCATACAGAGGATACTGGTTTCCTGAAGCCCTTAGCTATATGATTAGTCCCACAATGTATGGAGGACTGACAGGCAGTTACTGTTTTAGTCAGACTATGTTCGCTAGCCAGTCAATCAACTATTGAGAGACTGAGTGTCTTGCAGTTATTGCCTAAGTCAGACTATTCTTGATGGGATATCTGATATAGCCAGTCCCTCGAGTCAGGGGAGTATGGCAGTTATTTCTTGGTCAGCCTGATTATAGCCAGTCTTTCAATTTAACAGGGACTGATAGGTTTTCAATCTGAGCAATCTCTCAACGAGTGCTGACAGTCTGATAGTTATTGTCGTTAGTCAAAACTTGATAGACTGTCTGATAAAGTCAGTCCCTCAATGTAGGAGAGTCTGGCAATTATTTCATTAGTCGGTCTGTTTTTTGACAGGCTGTATAGTGTAGCCAGTCTCTCAATTTAAGATGGGCCGACAGATTATAAAATGTCCGGTGCATTTTGTCAAAATAATTCTTGGACTGTCCGATATAGTCACTCCCTCAATTTAGGAGAGTCTGGCAAGTATTTCCTTAGTCAGTCTGTTTCTTGACAGGCTGTATAGTGTAGCCAGTCTCTCAACTTGAGAGGGGCTGACAGATTATAAAATTGAGTGAGCCCTTAATTTATGAGGGGAGGGGGATGTTTACTAGGTTGGGGGGAAAGGTAGATTCCAGAGCGAGCCGGATTGGTAAGAAAATTCGCTCCAGCTCCTTTGGGTCTCCTTGGGGAAATTAGAGGTCTGTTGATAAATCGACCTGAGGGTTGGGGTTAGAGATCAGCTTCTTTGATCTGAGGTTGGGTACTTTATTGTCGGACAAATTTTACGCAGATTGTTCTTAGGGTATGTCCGGTTTTTAGCCCAGTTCAAGTAGAGAAAGCTTTAGATACAGTTCCATATTTTTATGGGATATTTTTATTATTGGGACTACTTTACTGGAGGTTTAGACTCTGCCAGTCGCTGGTATGCCCTTCCCCAAAAAAAGAAAAGGGAGAAGGGTATAGTGAGAATAGGTTTTCTCACTGTCTTGTCAGTTGACTATTAACGAACATTAGTGTTACAGTGATGCAGGAGAGATAAGTGCTTTATTATTATAGAGCTGTTTGCCCAATAGCCAATCAGGATAACTCGCGGGCTGGATAAAGAAAGCCAGAGAAGGAACTGACCTGGGACGGACAAGACGTGACAGACTACTTCTCTCGGGGGTTTTAACCGGCAGGTAAGCCTACCCCCTATACTGGCTACTATCTATGTAGGTGTAATTACTACAATATATTTGTCGACTGGCATGTACAGAGGACGGAAAGACATGTACTAAAGACATGGTCAACATCAATGAATTGAGACGTTACACCATGTATTTCAAACCATTGAATATTCCAGACAAATAACCGGCACCGGAGTATCCAATCGATTTTAAAGTGAATCATAATTGATATATAGCTAATTTTATAAACGTATAGACCCCCCTTCCCGGCACTATTTGATACGACTAGGTTGGCATATAGCGAAACATTGCAAAGTACTTTCATTCTTTGAATGTCTGTTTCAAGAGCCCCTTTACAGAGTATTCTGGATATGTTGGTCTTACAGTACATGACAGAAATAACAACGTTGAAAGCGACTTAAGGATAGCTATCCCGTTAGAGGCAGTTTTTGCACCCTCGTGACAAATTGTCTTCTGTATCAATAAATATACAAGATAACCATAGTAAACTGTATATTTTATGGAAACGTACATCGTAGAAATTCCAACCATATGATTTGCATAACCGACACTGCTACTGTTTAGAAAATATTCCAATTTAAAAAAATCAAATGAGAACAATAGCGTCCATTTTTGAATTGAAATTTCATGAAAACTGTTGATCTTGTTTTAACTTTGATGGTATACCTTGATAGGAGACAACTCGAACTAGTAAACTTTATCTCATTTTTTTCATTGTTGCCTGGTTTTTCTTTTTACAGCTATTTTACTAAAATAAATTGAAAAAAACCCGAACTATTTTACGGTAATGTGTCATAAAAGTTTAATAATTAGACAACTAAGCAGAACTTACAAAAAGTGAGATAAAGTTTTACTAGATCACCTTATAAGTAACAAGCATGCCAAATTTCAAAAGCGTAGCATCGATACTTTTCGAGAAATAAACGTTTAAATCTCGGATTTTGTAAAAAAAAAATGAAAGGCTAGAAATCGGGCAAAAGGTGTCCAGCTATACATCTGATGAATTAATCCTAATTTTTTGCTTGAATTATATTGTCAAATACACTTTTAATCTGTCTTATGGGATCTACTCGTATTCCTGTTTATTTTGGATAACTATTACACTAAGTTTATTCATCAAGGCGGTTTAATTTAAAGTTAACAAACTTGCTAAGACTTTTTCAGCGGAGAAATGTTCACACCTGTGCTGATCATTTCACGGCGGGTGTCGGAGCGAAGTCTCACTTCATTGAGTACACTTTCATATGTATATAGTATAATTAGAAACCAAAATACGGACGTTTGCCTGGTTTTGATCAGAAGTGGGTAGATTAATGTAGATGAGTAGGATATTGCGGTAATGAGTTTTTGAAAGAGAAATTTAACAGACAAAAATAAGAGCAGCCAAGCTCATGGAAACTGCTGTTCTATTCTTACGACACACTACTAGGGTGGCCAGTTCCTGCGAGTCAATTAACAATACAATACACACCCAGGTAGCTATTAACGACTTACAGTAGACAGTCGTGTGAAAGGTTAATATCTTCCCAGCTGGATATCGGACCACCTTTAAGGCAATCTGTTTAACACAAGCGAATTCTTTAAGTTACAGAGTGTACGCGTTTTTCATCGCGGTTGACGAAATACAGTATCTTGATTAATAATATAATAGACACAAGCTTTAATACTTTATCAAACCCGTCAGATCGCGTCTCGTTTCCCTTGCAATTGTATTCGAAATCGCACGAGAGGTTTTTTCCCTGATGCGTTTTTCTTCAAGACCAATTCGCGCGTATTCTCCGCTCGACGCTTTAGCTTTTAGTGCAGCATTATTTTCCCGCGATTTGCAAGCGAGGGAATCGCGTTCAAGGGTAAGTTATATCCGCAGTAAACTTTAGCCTGATTCGTCCGGAACTGTCTTGTATAAACATTATAATACAGGTCTAGCTGGTTAAATCATTCGGTTATTCGGCAACAATGTTTTATGTGTAAGACAATGAATTCTCTCACGAAAGAAAACAAACTTGGTCTGAGATTCAGCCTCTTCGAAAGTCCTCGCTGGAAAAAAAATATCGACACGGTTTCCTGCGGCAATTCGTTGATGGGTGCCATCGAAGGTGGTATGGAGAGAAATTGGTCTGTTATCTCCGTTTAAAGAGAAGCATCCATCACACAGGAAGAGCTATGTATGAAATCTGCTTGCGGCAATTTCATTATCGAATGGCGACCTTGGACTAAAGAAGGTGTTCCAATTATTTGTGGGTCCATTGTCCAACATTACATGAAATCAGGTACGCCTCGATCGCTGCTGGGACGCGTTGCCAATGCTGAGAGGAACAAAGACGGAACTCTGCTCTTTGTTTCCTCAATTCATTTCGGACAATAGATTTCCTATTCCATTTTGTCCCCGGTGTGCTCCCACAAGGTACCAATTTGTTTTTCGAAACTATTCCGTTTCAAAGCATTCTTATAAGTACCCGGTGAAAAGCATTGTGAAAATAGAAGTGGAATAGCGAATAATAGATGAAATATTCGTTCATCTGAATGTTACGAACATTTCTTTACAGATGAGGTAGAAATAGCCGTCAATCAATCAAGACGCATTATCAACGTTTATTTTGGATCAATCGATGAATTAGAATCACTATTCACACGAACAGTCATGTTTTCGTCCCTCTGTGATAATCAAATAATGGTAAAAAAATCATCAAATCATTCTACATATACTTAGAATCCGATGTATTATATGCATGTTCCTTTTGTAAAAAAAAATGAAAGGTTAGAAATCGGGCAAAATGTGTCCAGCTATACATCTGATGAATTGATCCTAATTTTTTGCTTGAATTCTATTGTCAAATACATTTTTAATCTGTCTTATGGGATCTACTCGAATTCCTGTTTATTTTGGATAACTATTACATAAGTTTATTACCCCTCGGCCCATAGGGCTGTGGGGTCTTGTCGTTGCCATGTACGTACGTCCGTCCGTCCTAGCGTCCGTCCGTCCTAGCATCCGTCCGTCCGTCCGTCCGTCCGTCCGTCAACATGTTCTTGTCCGCTGAATATCTGCAGATCCATGAAGTCGGGCCTGATCAAACTTTGGTGAGAGCTTCCTGAATGTTGACTGATGAAATGATTAGATTTTCAGATGGCTATGATGATTTCATGATTTTTAATTTTTTTTTTTATTATTTATTGATGGCTCAGCTTTTGCACTGTTATCTATGCCCATCAACATGCTCTTGTCCGCTGAATATCTGCAGATCTATCAAGTCGGTCCTGACAAAACATTGGTGAGAGCTTCCTGAATGTTGACTGATGAAATGATTAGATTTTTAGATGGCTGTGGTGATTTCATAATTTTTAATTTTTTTTATTTATTATTATTTATTGATGGCTTAGCTCAGCTTTTGCCCATCGGGAACCCTTCATTGCATGTTTCAGTGTGAATTTTAAAGGTTCCCTGATACAAGAAAGCCTGGTCCATTCAAGATTCTCATTCAATGAAGGACATTTTTCTTTAATTTTTGCTATTAAATCATTCTATTCTACATCATATGATTTATCCTAAAACTTTTGCATGAACCATATTTGTGTCCACACATTTAACTGGTACAACATAATGCTTCAATTTTTGTCACCAAACATGTTACTGTACCTTGGAAATTATTTAAAACGAGTGATTAGGAGAGCCCATTTTTAGCCTGACTCTGAGCAATTTACCTGGAGCTTATGCTTCCTCCCCCCCCCCTACAAAAAATAATGATAAGGGTGGACCTGTGTCAGTAAGTGTGTTTACTTGTTATCACACTTGTGCAATGCATAAATTGCCACTGATAGTGCTACACTTTCTTGCATGCTGTAATCCCAGCACACCACTCAGGTGAAACCAAAGTCTGTTATATACGGTATCCAAGGATTTTTTGCAGGTTCCGATCCTAAACTCCCAGTTCCTTTTCGTAATTCATTATTGAGGGTCCAATTTTTTTAACTGAATTTCGGTGCAAAGAGCATGTGATCAATCACAAAACAGAGGTTTATTAATTGAAATTCAATACCCAGCTATGCAATCAGATCGATATTGAGGCTCCCAGAAGCTTTTTCTATGAGTATTCCTTTAGAAATCCTTTCAAATTGAACAACAACAACACTTTCGTTTTTTGTTTCATTTGAGTTTTGGGCACCCATATGTTTTCCGAAACTAAATTGGCTCTACCCTTACAAAAAAATCCTATAGGATCCAATGGGACAGATGATCTGTCCTATAGGATCCAATGGGACAGATGATCTGTCCTATAGGATC
>JAVTVY010054195.1:0-29327 GCA_036873755.1 Hanleya hanleyi
TGAAATAAAATAGGTTTTACTCACTTTGCAAAAAAACAATGGGGGGGGGGGGCAGTGCCCCCCTCCCTCCCCAGGTCAGGAAGGGTTAAGGCACACTCACGGAAATTCTCGACTCTGTTTAATAGTACGGCGGAATGTGTCCACATAATGTGACTGGCTGGATGGCTTGCATTCTAATTGAAGACTCAAGGCCAAAAGAACTAGTCAAGTTAAGAAGCAATGACCGGCGCAAAATATCCCATGTGGTGTTTTATATATCACGCTTGACTGATGTCGAAACCGTATAGCCCTTGCATTCGAAAGTATGCAACCAAGTTCAGATATTTTTTTTCAAATATATACAATGCAAATTTCACTCGTAGATAATTATTTATTACCAAAGGTAAATGATATGATTCTGTAATGTAGTTCATGCTCGGCAATGCAATTCTGATTTAAGGATCGTCAATTTACTGTGAAAATGCCATAACAGTACGTTGCGTTGACCAATCGCGATCGACATTTCTCGTATCAGAAGGTCACTGGAAGCGTATTGCAATATGAAGTGTTCTACATCCGCGTTAGCCCTTTGTGGACCGGTTTTCGATCCGAATTCATCAGAGCAAAGCGAAACATGAATGGCCCACCTGGAAATACAGATCCTAGAGAAGCTTTCCTAAAAGTAAGGGAGTAATTGCAAGCCAATGACCAGGCGCCGACAATATTAAATCTCGTTTTGAAGCCGAAGGAGTATCTAGGAAATCAAGAAGCCATTTGGAGTCACCCTCATGGAAAACAAATGAATGCATTGTGAAGATAAAATCATCATAACTGAATAACATAGTAGGTCACATATGGTCATTCAAAGAAATGAATTGTAAAGGTCAAAAGCTTAGAAGTGTGGAAACAGCTGCCAAGCTTATCCAAAATGAGATCAATTCATTGAACAAAACGTTGGATACATATCTAGCCACTATCAACAATTGAGATCAAATTGTATAAAATGGAATTTCCGCGGTGACCAGATAGGTATCACAGTTCTTATCTTCTATAAATCTTTCTTTCTTAAGTTTTATGTACTTGGCAGCTCTCTCCACTCTTCTGAATTTTAGAGGCCCCTTTCGTTGGCACTTGATACAACTCCCGTAGAACCGCAAAAACATCACTGAATATAACCACTATTGGTCTACTGTTCAATTTAGTTATGATGATTTTATCAATCAAGTGTTGCAAGTACTTTCGGACATAAAAACTTCTATTTCTATCTAATGTGATTCTTTCTTTGTGTGATGAACACCTAAAGCTGAACCATGACATTCTTTCCCTAAAATATAGATAACAGGTTTTGTGGTCAATGACAGCAGCAGCAGCAAGATATCTTGTATATACGCAGTTGTCCCCAACTGATTTGGACCTGTCATAAATCCTGCCAATACAGGACTAAGCAATAACATCTTAGACGTCTCTGGTTCTTAGTATAATTCCTTCAAATTAATTCTTTCGTGGTAATAATTTGTATTCTGGTCACAAAAGATATACCGCTCTTTAGAGTTGAATTATGACGCAACAGAAGATACAGCACGATTATCAACCTCTTTGTCAACAGCAGACTCCTTAATATCCGCAGATACCAGACTCGTCGACTTACGGTGCTTTCGAGGCTTGCCCTCTGTACAAATCATTGTGAGTGTAGTTTCGAGTGTGGTTAACATGAAAGAGAACGAAGCGCTTGGTGGAAGTCCGGCGTGACAGATCTGTGATTTGAACAAGAATTTTCATTCTACTAATACTTCTACTTCTAGTCATTGTTCTAATAACAATGCCCCTTTTCATACGTCTCTCCCCAGGGAAATATGTCTTTCCTGAGTGCAAATGACTAGGGTAGCTTAGCTGGGTTAAACGAAATAATAATTAAACGCAACATTTAAAGGGTGGTGGAAAACGATGCCGCAGTACTGACAAGAAGTGACATGACCCAACAGACGAATATACTGACTGCATATTTCTAAACACATCACAAGAACCAAAAGTGATCCCTGTGATGATTTGCATCCCCGCCACGCTTTCATTGCAGTTGTTCATGTGGACATCTTGAAAGACATGACCACACGACCCCGAGCACCGGTTTGAGCGGTTATTCTTTTCTTTTACCTCGGGTTATATGTGTGCGCTGGGCTTTATAAGTGTGATTGAGATAGAGAGGGTGTTGATTAGGTCTTCACAAAAAATCTAAATGTAATCTGCTGAGAACCAGATAAGTTCCTTGTTGAACCATCCTGTAGAGGATGAGAACAGACCTTCCAGTTACCTTAATAATTACAGCAACGATTCCCGTGAGCATGACAACGATCTGAAACACGTCAGTCCAAATGACCGCTTTGAATCCTCCCTGGAAAATATAATAAATGCTTCCACGAATTAGAATAGGTTGTGCAACTATTTATGTTGACTTCGCCCATACCAACCAAACGAAGACATCGGTATATATATATTAGCAGATTAGTGTTTGAGGGTTGAATATTCAAATCATATTATCGATTGATGCTGAAAATTAATGAAACTCTACCAATCGATGGATTTCTTCCAATTTTCTCCACAGACCAACACTATATTTGAATTGACCAATCAAATGTTTGAAACTCGGTATATATCCCATGGTGCACTGTCGGAATATATCCCATGGTGCACTGTCGTGTCTATAAACATCCATTGTAAAGTGGTACATATGAGTTTGCCAATCGGCCCGTTTTCTTTATATGATTCCGAATACAACAATACACGCCTTGCCGATCGTCTAAAAATAGCCAAAAACGTCATGTTTCCTTCCCAGAGTGCAATGCGAACCAGAGTGTAATTTTCCGTACTCATAGGCACGAACTGAAAATTTCTGGAAAAAAGTTAATTCAAAGGATTTTTTATATGGTTTCTTCAGGCTTTTCTCACTCTAGAACAGTTGAGTGATTTTTCAATAGCTCTTCTCTTCTGCGACTTTCAGACCACCGGCAAGTCGTGTATTGTATCATACTGACCGCTAGAATGTTGAATTCTAAATTATTTGACAGTGTCAGGTCGATGAAATGAAGACAAATCAAAATAACAGAGGTTTGATACCTTGGAACGAAGCGTTCGAGCATCGATAGTTTACCTCGTCAAGAGATGCATTAGCATATCCCGGAACAGTATCCATGCTGCTCGGATGTTCAGTCGCGAAACCGATTACCGATTCTCTGTTCAGGAAACCTTCTTGTGTTTTTATTACTCTTATTTCATACACATTTGGAAATGTTGCTAAACTTTTTAACGATATAGGTTTTTCTAATATTGACGCGGAAAATGTTTCATGGAAGGTTGAATACGAAATCTCGCACCCGACGCTTACTATTATAGGCAAAAGCAACACTTACCACTGAGGTGTATATAACTGACGCCCCTCCAATGATCAGAATAGATATCCAGATAGGGAAGCCACCAACTGCGAGAGAAACTTATCAATGAGTATACACATCTGCTATTTCACTCTCTGTACTAATATCTTAAATATATGCGATATAACAGCTTGATATATTCAATGAGTTCCTTTATCGTTTAATCAGCAAGATACCACGGGCTAAGATAACATATTGAAATACTCGATGAATGTTCTATATACTTACTCAATCGAACAGAAGACTAAAACGACCATAAGGTATGGAGGTTAAGAATTGAAAATGGGTATCGAAGTATCAACGATAAATAGAAAAATATATTCTCACTATGTGTAGCTAAACAAATTGAGCAACTAAATATTAGTACCCCGGTATTGGTACTTTGGATGGAGGTCACATAGTCCTTTTAAGGACTGTACATCAAATATTGTAATTTTTGACAATGGAGGCTTACCAGCGTTAAGAGCTATGGAAGGCCCAAATAATATCACAGCCATATAGATTACCTGTACGAAAGATTAAGAGGATATCATATAAATGTGGAACCATGATGTCATTATTAATCACAACAAATTTGCCTGTCATATCCAGATATTTCTTGAGACACCCAGACCCCAGCTGTCCATTGTCCTGTAGACATTAGAATAGTTCCGTTAATGTAGCATTGTCAGTGTCCAGGTGCTCACCACCTCGGGGAGATTCTATTTCTACGCGGATATAGAATTGCCTGCTTGCATCAATGTCGATTGCTAATCAGAAGCATCAGTAATCACGACAAAATCGCGAATAGGTCTAATCGGATTTGTTCGTCATCACCATACTTCTGATAATTCTATCATCTCGATCAGTACGTATAAATAGGTCTAGTCCACGTTTTAAGACGATTTTTCCTGGAAACATGTCAACTGCTTTTGTAGCAGTGGCGAAATGCCCACCCCCCTAATTATTTTCCTTACCCCTTGAGCGAGGGAGCTGAAACTTACCAAACTATACCCTTGGGTCAAGTTCTACCAGAAAATGTAAAAACATCCAAGATGGCCGCTTTGATGACGTCACAGCGACGTCATTTTCCAAAACGTTAGTTTTTTGTCGATTTTTCAGCCAGATTTTCCGATTTTTTTATTTACGCAATTTCTCCACCAAAGCTGCATGATAAATTAGTAAATATTAATGTGATGTGAAATAAGATAGATTTTTCCCGCTTTTCATCGCGGAAAAGCAGAAATTTTGAAGAAATATGACAAAAACATCACGTGGCCGCGATCTTGAATTTTCTCATGATCCTCTGCTCGGGGGGTTATGCAAGTAGGCTCAAAATGACCCCAATACGACAAACTATAAAGTCACGGAGTTTCAGCTCTCCATTTTTTGACGTTCCGGAGATAGCGCAGAAAGTTTGGTACGGAGGCCATTTCGCCCCCCAGGCCAGGTAGGGTTAATAGTTCTATTATGCAACCCATAAAATACTGATTTATGTCCACACACGGGAACATTATATTTACATTTACTCTAAAACTGCATATAGCTTCTAGAATAAGAATGGAACAGTTAGATTTGCGTTTTTTCACTACTTACATTACTGACGATGGCGAGCAGGGAGCCTGTCATACGGACAGCGATGGAGTTATATCTCAGTTCCAAATACTACAAAACAACGAAAACAGTATAACTCACTTTCATATGTACATATTGTATTCGTGCACGTTGAAAAATTCAAGGAGGAAACGGTTTCCTAGTTGGCTGGCAAAATGTGCAATAGTTTTAGTACACTGTGCCCGTGTTCTGGGGATCATACTATCATGTCAATTGCGGACGAAGGCGATCTGTCTTCCATTTTTTGTAATGGTGTACACGTAACTCACTTGCTGATTATCTATTGTGGATGGAACAACGGAGAACAGTTCAGATGGCCGACATAATATCGGATGAGACATCAGCAATGTATTTCCAGCAACTTCAGGTCTACGCTAAACATTATTGCAGAAGAAGTCACTCGGTCAAATTGAAAAAGAAGACGAAACTAAAAATGCACTTCAGCAGGTACGGTACCAGAAAGGGGGATCCCGACGAAGCAACGAAACAACGAAGAAAAAATTCAACCCATTGAAACGATGTAGGATTGGGTGAGGAAGCTTCGCGTCAAACTGTATGATAAAAGATGTATGTGTAAGATATCGCATAATTCCTTCGCAATCAAGACCAGGTGTGAATGTACCCCTTGTTAACAACACACAGTACAGGTTTAAGTCATTTATGTTCGAAGCTGTCTGTCTAAAGAATTCAGCCATGCCGACTCACATAAGCGGTTCTGCAGACTGATCCGCACCTGTGACAGCATCGATTGTAGCTGTTCCCTCTGCACGAAGATTTTACACGTTACCGATTTGAATTGTGTTTTATATATATATTTTATTTTAAACTGTGTATATCTGTAGACCTATATATGTGCACGTCCTCGTGTGTATCTTTTATTACATACGTAGATTATTCTCTTACTAAACTATATAAGAAGCAATTTTTAATAATACAATTATTTTAAACTGTTTATATCCGCAGACTTATATATGTACACTTCCTCCTGTGTATGTTTTATTATATACGTATTTTTTTTCTCTTACACAAATTATCTACCAATCAACCGTTTATAATCATAATGTTACCGTGTACCATATGCACAATATTTTTCAGTCAGATTACATCATGCAGTGCTCCCTTTTATACATGTATAGATTTATTGGCGTAGTTTTTATCCCTCCCCCTAATTATTTTTCTTTCCCTTTGAGCTAGAAGGTTGAAACTTAACATACCATACATACCATTGGGTCAAGCTCTACGAGAAAATGTAAAAAGTCCAAGAGTGAGGTCATTTACAAAAACGGCATTCCTAGTCCATTTTTTTCGGTCAGATTTTTCAAATCTTCTATTTCCTTACAAGGTAGGCTACCATCTGCAAATTGGCCGGTAGTCAGTGAGTGAGTGATTGAGTGAGTCCAGCCGAATCATTTCGTCGCCAAAATAAGGAAAACCGTTGATATTAGAACCTTGATTTTTTGCATGAAGGTGCATTAGGGGACTATGACCGGCAAGTTCTGAGCTGACCTACTTTTGATGAAAATTTCTGGTGATTTTTGATGAAAATCACTGGTGATTCTGACTTGGGCTGTGCCCATCTTAATATAGGCAGGATGTCAACTTGGGGCGGGGGGATTTCCAAGAGTTCAGCGTCAGAGTCCTAATGCCTACTCTACTTCGTAGGTCCTGTGACGTTAGTCCCACTGCCATGTATGCAACTTCTCCGAAAATTAATGTCATGTGAAATAAAACAGTTTTTGCCCACTTTTTATGGCGGAAAAGCAGAAATGTTGAAGCAAAATGAAGAAAACATCACTTTTTTGATACCCCGCGTGGCCTCCATCTTGAATTTCCGCATGATCCTCTGCTCGGTGGTTATGCAAATAGGCTCAAATTGACCCAAATATGATAAAATAAAAAGTCATGGATTGTTAGCTCTCAATTATCTGTCGTTCCGGAGACAACGCAGAAAGTCTAATAGGATCCATTTTGCTCCCTCCAGGCATGGTGGGGTTAAATTAAGCTCCTTGTATCTTGTATATGGTAAATCTCATCGATGTATCTTCGTATTATTCCCCAATTATAGAATCTGTCAAATTCTCTCCAGACGTAATATTTGACACATCTTTGAGCATTAGGAACGGTCTCCATTTATCGTTTTTCCTTCAATCGCGCGAATTTTCTTTGGTTTTCTCGAAGAAATCCCGATCCTATCGGGAATTCATCGAGAGAATGTCGAGAAAATAAAATGGAAAAACCCAAATCGTTTTCAAAATTCTCGATTGATTTTCTCGATATCGGTTATTATTCGTTCTTTTTGACCCATCGAGAATCAATCGGTTTTTTTCGATCGAGAGAATGTCGAGAAATTTTGATCGAGAAAGCGTCGAGAGAATATCGCGAAACCATCGAGAGGTGAGTGAATACAATGACGTAATTATCAGGCTAACACCTGTTTACGCCGCTGTGTGTGATTGCGCTATAACCTATGGGTCATAATAAAACTGAACTATTGCCGGCGCTTTAGAATGAAAAATTAACGTAATTTCTCCGTTGTTATTTTTAAGAACTAAGTAGGAGATGAATATAGTTAGTATTGGTTAGTGTTAGTTTGCCAAATTATTCAACGTAAGCAGATCAGTTCGGATTAGCTTGAAGTTGAACATCCGACTTCCCCGTACGACCCATAGCAGTATTTACGGTAATACGGTAACTTAAACCACATGTTATCGCTGGCAGTTTATCTTTTATATTTATAGGAAATTATCAGCAATGAAATCATTTTTACGTATGTAAGTTACAAAAGTAAGTCGTGTAAAAGGACAAAGAGAGTTGAGTCTACAGTGGAAGTTCAATTTTGCCGACAATAAATGATTACTATCCGGACTTTTCTGATCTTCCGCGAAAGAATAATGCGTACTTCATACACATCATGAGGAATAAACACATACCGTTACATGATATTTGACGACGGAATGACTGGTCTATGGTTCAACGAACAATTTACGGCATTTGGACAAAAATGACCAACGTCAATAACTTAAATGGTCTTATAATGTCTTATATGTCTGTATTGTATTGCTTTTAGCCCTGGGGCATAAATGTGCAAATAAATCCTATCTATCTAAATGAAAAAATTCGGAGAAATTGTGTGATTTCGAAAAAAAAATCTATTTCTTAAATGAACATATATGCTATTATATAACACGGAAGCACCTTCTGTGTTACCGATGAAAAGCTATTTTATAATCTTTCTTTTTTCATGAGTATACAATATGAATTCAGTGTTTAGTGGGCTCTATTTCTCGATATTTTCAAATATCGGTATTAAGAAAGAAATGCCACGCTACCTGGGGATAGACAATGTAATTCCCTGAAAGCTCGTAAATACAGTCAGAATGTACTTGTACAAAATTGTATCCGTCGTCATTCTTTATTCTCCCGTAGGCATATACTTACTTGCTAATACATAGAGGGAAGCTGCATGGGTACTGGACTGATAGTTTCCGCTGTCATGTGTTGTTGGTGTCGTCGTCGTCCAAATAGCGATTTCTCTTTCTTCTTCAATCACAGTTATCGTGTACGCTATCATTGTAAACTGAATTGCCTGACTGACTCCTTCCTACACAACTACTTCAAGGATTTGACATACAAACACAACTTGGCTGGTTGGGACACAATAATTATAAACTGTACTGTAACGTTCTCGCTAAACTGACGACTTGGCGAAGATTCCCGCGGCTGAACGATGTAGCCTGGTTCCCTAGCTTACTTGTACAGGTAAACAATGTGATAATAAGTTAGGGTACCAGGCTAGGCCAAGTCAATAGCGGCACTACTTCCATCGGTTTTTAATCGTTTTTTTGTCCACTGGGAAAATTCTCGAAGGTTTCTCGACTGATTCTCGATATCGTTTTTCATTCGAGAAATTTCTCTCGAATAAAAACCGATCAAAATAACGAAAGAAAACCGACTTCGCGAATCTTTCGAGTTTTCTGAAAAAAAATCTCCATTCCCTCTCACCTTTGAAAATCACGATATCGAGAAAAAAATACAGATTTCTCGACGAAAAACCGAACGATTTTTGGAGACGGTTCCTTAGTGGACTGGTCTATCTTTCTAGGATGAATGCTGTCTTCGTAATCACTCTAATCATCAGAGGAGTATTTTACTTTACATTGAATCTTCTCAGCTTCATTCTTTTTGGTAATCGGACCCTGACCCTGTAGAGGTTCATCCCGTTGGGACCAAGACGGGGTGAATATCGTATATAGCCCGTGTCAATTAAGCATTTATCAACTGTGCAGTTCTTTTCAGCTTCCTTCGGTTCACGACTTGTTGGTTTAACACTTCGAGGTACATTTATCTTCAGCCTCCGACGTTCTTGTGTGTTCGGTTTGAGATCGATAATGAGATGACCGTATAGCAGGTAACCCACCTAGAGATGACGTCTTAACACGTTTTCATAAATGAGCCGAGTAAACACAACGACCTAATAATGACATCTGTTGCTTGTCGATGGGATTATTGAATAGGACAAAATACTGACAATTAGAGTCGATATGTATTGAAGATTTGTTCTGATCGAACAAGCTCTGCACTACATGAACAACAGTTACGTTATCGTGGTGCGATCCATTGGTAAACAAACATGAAATTCCAGTGACCTGTGGGCCTCTTTCATACGATCATTCACTGCTATCAGCTTTTTTTACACTGGGATGAAAGTATCCATCAACTCCTAAATTCACGGGTATACCCTACACAAACACTATACCGGATGCTCATAGAAACATATTTTCGAATGCGGACTGCCATCTGCCATAACTGTAGATAATTTTCTTCTAAATGGGGTCTACATATCTTTCGAGGCCTCGTAGTAATGCATCTGTCAACTTAGTCTTCCTGCTTCCAGTAGGTCCATCCATTTTCCTCGTAAATGAGTGCAATAAGAGTTTCTCACTATCTGGTATATGTGGATTTCCCTCTAAGTCCAATTCAGATCCCATTCCTATTGGTCTGGTGATACAAATGATACATTAACTTTGAACATACGTGACGTACTCAAGCCATGGTCGGTGTGTCCATTTGTATGTGACTTCTACGAATAAAGACCAATAGCTTTTCATCCTCTCTACGAGGTGAAGTACATTGAAATCGCTACACTCTGGATCATTCCGGATCAATCCAGATAGCCCCATATCACTCTGGATCATTACATATCACTCCGGAACATTCCGGATCACTCCGGATCATTTCAGATCACTCCGGATCATTTTTGATCCCCATGTTAAGAAATAGGGCGAAAATGCTACAGTGACGTACAATACTACTGATAAATCTCAAACCACACAATAGCGCTCAAATACTGATGCTACACTGCAAAAAGTGGTTACATGTTTAACGTTTCATTTTGAGATGTTTCATAATGCTACATGTTTCACCCTGTTTTCCCATGAAAACATCTCTCAAAGACGTGAGAATACAGCTATTTGAGGGTTGTGACACGTTTCAATCGCGTTGCCGTTTCACTATAATGACCAGAATAGCTGTTTGAAACATCAAAGCCGAAACACGTACAACTGAGTCGCAAAAGTGACATGTCTCAAGGAATACAGTCAAAAAGACGGATAAAGTTGTCTGGTGCATGGAAGCACTGGCTTCCAAAAAATTATTTCTGGTCTTTAGCGATCGTGAATATATCTGTCGGTATTGGGAATAAACAGACCGACCAATTTAACTGAATTACTTGCATCGTAATATAACTCTTCCAGGCCTAGGGTATTTGACTGTTTGAGGCCTGCCAAGGCCTGGGAAGAGACGCCTCCTCCCCACTAAATATGCCCCCCTCCTTCCTGTCTGACTGTGACCACTATTGCGACAACTCGAGGACTCCGTTATCTTAATAATCATCTGTGATCCGTATTCCATTTCCCGAAACGGAATGAAATTTCAACGACTCTCACTCGGAGATATTAACCGCGAGCAGATGAATGAATGATAGGATCATTTTCAAGTTACAGATATTCATGTATCTAAGTCAGCAAGTATGGTCAATATCTGTATGCAATATAGTACCCCTGTTGAGAGCTGCTTCCTGTGTGCTGGATTAGGCTGTGTCATGTCAACAGACCGATGTGGCAACTTTAGTAAATTATTATTTTGGTTAATATCTGAACGTAAATGTACCATTTGGTGTAAATCTCTGATCTAATTCACCAAACCATGAGCACATTATTGTCATTCACAATTTGCACGCAATGATAAATGGGTTCACATCAGGAATTATGATGTACCGAACATATATCTGTCTGGAATGACCACATTCATTGTTAACGTGAGGAGCAAGCTTGTCTATTGTATATGTTCCTGTCTGCAGCCTATTGTTATTGTTGGTTACACCCGAGTTGGAATTCCATCGAAGATAAGAGAATAAAAACTGATGCAAGCTGAATTTAATAAACAATTCGTGTATTTCTGTTTCTTTCACAGGCGATCTGGCGATCTGATGAAACATGTAATGGGAGATAGACTATTTTGAAACACTTCCAAGTTTGAGACATGTTCGGACACGTTTCGGTTGCGACATGTTCCAAAAGTTGGGACAAAGTGTTTGGGCTTAGACGTTTCATTTTGAAACATGTTATCGGCCGTAACATGTTTCAGATTGAGAGATGTACATACAACACATGTTTCACTGTGCAGGATGTCACATGTTCCAAACGGACACATGTTTAACGAAGATATGTCTATATTGAAACATCATTAACACATATGAGGATGACACGTGTTTCAAATTGAAACATGAAGCCGTTTCCAAATGAAATATGTACGTACTCACATGTCCCAAAAGTTGGGACAAAATCATGTTTCATTTTGAGACGTTAAACATGTCGCCAATTTTTACAGTGTACAAGACAGTCAAACCTGGAATAAGTCCTCTTATAATTAACCCCCTAAGTCTCTTTCGCCAAGCGTTCTAATGTTTCGTTAGGGGTTAAAGTTGCAACGCTATGTTAAATGACCAAATTCAACGACACTCAGTTATAAAAATAGACTTTGTCACAAGGGAAAAACGCTCACGCTCGCATGAGCTATTTGCATTCGCACTCGTTCCTATTCATGAAATCTGACTACAACACTATTCATGTGTGTCTATTTTGTTCTCATTGCGCCACCGTGTGAAAGTTATCAATGTTTTAGCTGAAGCGGTCGCGCTGATAACATTTATCTGAATTATTGCATTTGGAACTATAGCACTGGACGAAGTAATAGAATATGCGGCAGATATTTTAATTTGAGAGTGGCTTGTTGCAAAACAGTTATAAGGTGTTCAAACACGTATCGCTGGTCACTGGCAATAAGTGTGACATATACTCTAGATTATTACTTAGACATTCGTTTGGACAGATTCGATATTTTCAGTTGGATCAATTTTGAAATTGTACAGCGGTCTGCAAACATGGCAGTGTGACTGACTAACGTCACAGGACCTACGAAGTAGGGTAGACATTAGGACTCCGACGCGCACTGAACTCTTGAAAATCCCCCCGCCCCAAGCTGAAATCCTGCCTATATTATGATGGGCACAGCCCAATTCAGAATCATCATTTATTTTCATCAAAAATCACCAGAAATGTTCATCAAAAGTAGGTCAGCTCAGAACTTGATGGTAACAGTTCCCTAAAAAATCAAGGTTAATGTCAACGTTTCGCCTTATTTTGCCGACGAAAGGATTCGGGTGGACTCACTCACTCACTCACTCACTCACTCACTGACTGCCCGACAATTTGCAGATGCTAGCCTCTTTCGTAGGAAAACTCATGTTGTCTAACAATGTGTTTGTATGGGATTTTTTTTTTAGAAATCTTTAACTCGCCTTGACCATTCAGCTACATGTATGTACTGTGTGACTACGGAAATTGCTAACCTCCGATTGAGATGCAGATTTTATATTGATTCTCTCCACCAGAGATGTTAGCAATCTCCGCTATAAATTGCACCGAAATAATCAGTCGGCATATGTTTTGACGAATTGATGAATTTCGACGATTGACGACCACAACTTGCGACGATATGTAAGACATTAGGATGTAAGATTCATTGTATTTTGTTATTGCTGACCTACATTCACGCACTATTTTGGAACAGAATTGGATCTTTCAAGACATGGCTACTTTTATTGCTTCCCTTAAATCGTCATAACGGAAGAGTAGAAGGAAACATTATAAACACATTTTTTAAGTCATGTACTCTCACCTCATTAACGCTTGTAATCTTCAGGGGATGAAATAACGGTACAAGCCACCAACAAAAAACGGTAGCAGTACCAGTGGCAAACAAACTATAGAGCCAGTGTGGTATTCCATATACATACAGTTCTGCGCAATTTCCCATCAAGCTGAGTGATGATATAGCTGTTGCGACAAAGGATAGAGACGTCGGTAGGGATGTAAGTTTCCTTTGTCCGATAAAATAGTTAGACGACGAGACCCTGTTCTTTCGTTCTTTATATGCATGGTAGAATCCAATCCCCAGGGATATGAAACAGGTCAGTCCAGTGACGGCATAGTCAGCGGCGTGGAAAGCACCTCTGCTTTCAGACATCTTGGAAAGTTTCAACGCTCATACATGAAAGGCGTATTTTATATCGAGCTTAGGGTATGTACGAATGGACATATTGCTCCATTTTCTGATAGGCTGACCTGTTATCAAGTCGTGCCGTGTGGTCTCATTTTCGTAAAAAGCTATTTGTTAAACTCCCGAGGCAGTCAATTGATCACTCGGTACACATATTACTGGGACAATGCCGTTGGAGTGATTGCTAATTATGTTCCCTCTGTAAAGAAGTGGTCCATTGTACAGAGGAAAACTTACATCGTTCAGTAACGTTCACTTACGTCCCACTCGGGCACCGTTCAGTTTCATGTTGGTAACCTCTAGGAAATCCACCTGTACTTCACATAAATTTTAAGCTTGGTACCGTGAAGTCCTGACTGAACAGGACCGTGCAGTTACCAATCAGTTACATTGTGGCAGTAAATGACAGATTCTTTCCAGTTACCTCCCGGTAACAGATTGATAACCAATTGTTAGCCTCCACGTTTCCAACTTTGCAGTATCGTGCAGTTCTGCCTTGAAGGCTACTGGTCAGCTACTGATTGGTAACCAATAGGTCATACCATAGATGAAATGTGTGGTAACTGGTTGATGACCGGTTGGTACTGTTCAGTTACTGATTGGTGACTAATTTGGCAACTGAACAGTACCACCAGTGGACCTTTCTCATCAGTACCTATCAGTACCAGGAGGTACTTGTACACTGTAAAAATTGTCGACATGTTTAACGTCTCAAAATGAAACATGATTTTGTCCCAACTTTTGGGACATGTGAGTACATACATATTTCATTTGGAAACGGCTTCATGTTTCAATTTGAAACACGTGTCATCCTTATATGTGTTAATCATGTCTCAATATGGACATGTCGTCGTCAAACATGTGTCCGTTTGAAACATGTGACACACTGCAGAGTGAAACATGTGTTGTATGTACATCTGTCAATCTGAAACATGTTACGGCCGACTACATGTTTCAAAATGAAACGTCTAAGCCCAAACATGACTTTGTCCCAACTTTTGAGACATGTCGCAACCGAAACGTGTCCGAACATGTCTCAAACTTGGAAGTGATTCAGAATAGTCTATTTCCCATTACATGTTTCATCAGATCGCCAGATCGCCTGTAAAGGAAACAGAAATACACGAATCGTTTATTAAATTCAGCTTGCATCAGTTTTTATTCTCTTATCTTCGATGGAAGTCCAACTCGGGTGTAAACCAACAATAACGATAGGCTACAGACAGGGACATATACAATAGACAAGCTTGCTCCTCAGGTTAACAATGAATGTGATAATTCGATACATCATAATTCCTGATGTGAACCCATTTATCATGGCGTGCAGATTGTTCATGACAATAATGTGCTCATGTTTTGGTGAACTAGATCACAGATTTACACCAAATCATGGTACATTTACATTCAGATATTAACCCAAATAATAATTTACTCAAGTTGCCACATCGGTCTGTTGACATGACACAGCCTAATCCAGCACACAGGAAGCAGCTCTCAACAGGGGGTACTAAATTGCATACAGATATTGACCATACTTGCTGACTTAGATACATGAATGTCTGTAACTTGAAAATCATTCATTCATCTGCTCGCGGTAAATATCTCCGAATCGTTGAAATTCCATTCCGTTTCGGGAAATGGAATACGGATCGCAGATGATTAATAAGATAACGGAGTCCTGGACTCGTCTCGAGTTGTCGCAACAGTGGTCACAGTCAGGGAGGAAGGAGGAAAATTGTTTTACACACAAACAATATTCAATATTTTCATAAAGATAAAAAATAATCTCTCCTGGTTTCATCTTCGCATATCCAAGTCGAACACCACACGTGTTTGCCTTGGCTGAACATATAAACACAATATCTGATCAGAATATGAGTTTGATGATGTCATAGCTCTAAAAATATTCCGTGATCCACATTAGGAGGAGTGCATCTTATGACCTCTTTAAAATTCAATTTTGATTGATTAACATCAATACAACCACCACTTGCCATATTTGGAAATGTCACAGGCTGACATCAAAGAAAATCCTCGCTGCACTGTGTTGGCAAGCTCATATGTTGATTGGCTATATGACATCACGTGCGTTTCTTAGTTTTTACCAATTCACTCTATTCAATAGGTCAAGGTAAATGACGAAACATTAGTGTAGTATTCAACTTGAAATGTGAAGATGCCTGCATGGTTTGGTGTCATTTGGTGTCAGTGGCCGAATCGTATATAGAGCAATCGTATTGTCCAGAAAATATCCTGATGCGCTACACACATTTAAAATACTGGATGTAGATCTGGTCACACAAAGAACACAGTTGTTGTTTCTTCCAACGCGAGCCCTCAATGATGCCCCATTAATGTCACTCATTTTTTATAGCGACACATGCTTTGTATTTTTTTGATATGAATCATTGGCAAATTTAAAGTGGCGATCATGTGGGGGACCAGAAATGTGGTGTTTTACCGTTTTCTTCGAGTTTTTTGTTTTCTTGTTTTGATAAAAGAGTGCATGAGCTATTTTAGTTCACATCAGATAATTCTTCCCTAATGTACTATGTAGTTTACTTTGGAGAACCTGGCACAAATAAACAAAATGTTCAAGGATTGCTTTTTTTTTATTTTTGCAGCACAGCGGACCCCAAGATATATTTTGGGGGCTTTCAGAATCAAGGAGTGAACAAATATTTAGTGGGGAGGAGGCGTCTCTTCCGAAGCCTCGGCAGGCCAAAAATAGTCAAATACCCTAGGCCTGGAAGAGTTATATTACGATGCAAGTAATTCAGTTAAATTAGTCGGTCTGTTTATTTTCAATATCGACAGATATATTCAGGATCGCTAAAGACGAGAAATTCTTTTTTGGAAGCCAGTACTTCCATGCACCAGACAACATTATCCGTCTTTTATACTGTGTTCCTTGAGACATGTCGCTTTTGCGACTCGGTTGTACGTGTTTCGGCTTTGATGTTTCAAACAGCTATTCGGGTCATTATAGTGAAACGGCAACGCGATTGAAACATGTCGCAACCATCAAATAGCTGTATTCTCACGTCTTTGAGACATGTTTTCATGGGAAAACGGGTGAAACATGTAGCATTATGAAGCATCTCACACGTTACCCATCTCAAAATGAAACGTTAAACATGTTTCCACTTTTTACAGTGTAGGGAAGCAGAAATTTGTTGATAGTCGATAAGTGAACGGTACCGCAGTGGGGACTTTTCTCAACAATACCAATAATTTCTCAACCAAATAGTAGCTATCCAGTTACTGAGTGATAATGGTTGGTAGCGGATTGCCTGTGTAGACCAATCACAATTGAACTACTTGTACTCATAGATTTACGCAGCGAAATTTCGCACACGGGTTTTCTGGCATGGCGATTTAACATTTTGCATTCATTGATATTTCTCATTTGAACGTCACTAGCAAACACGATGGTATCCATGGCAACTGAAATAATGTTGCCAATTTCGACAGAAATATTTTTATTTTATTGAAATATAATTCTTTTGAACTAGTCCGATACTTCCACCAGTAACCAATTGTGGCCATACTTGCCAATGGCATGGCACCCGGAGCTGTCGCTTGTGCTTATACTATAACTTGTTTCAGTGGCATGGCATACATGTATGTCTCAACCTTGGTTTCCGACGCGTGTCTGTCTCTAGCGAGTTTCAGACATGTCGGACAATAGTGGTTCCCGTCCTATCCAATGTGACAGCAATTTAATCAGCTATGCAGCATGTCCCCGATTGTGGGATTAGATCACCTTTACACAATTTTCTCAGATAATTTGGTTCTATGTGGGACCACTACTTAGGATCCCATATACTGTATACCACATACCGACACCACAGTTTTCAATATTAAAAATCTTGTACTAAAGTGGCTCTTTGCTGGTACATTTTTCATTGAAAGGATGGGTGTGAATAAGAATGTCTATCCAAGTTCACTGGTGCCTCTATTTTCTCGAACAATCCTATTAGTATGTTAATTTATGCCAAGTATCAGATGTTTTATACTAGCCTAGCCTACAGCCAAGCCCATATAAATACACGTGCCACATGCTCTAGTGCAAGATTACGTTTTTGGCATTTGAACGATATCGATCGACTGGTAATGTGTGTACATCATTCATACACGCGTTTACTTCACATATCTAGCGATAAAGCATGGAATACGATGCGGTAAAGAGGCAATGCATATTTTCGTACAACGTATAACTAGTACAGCATTCAAGTTAATTTTTCGGTCTCGTTCTCAATTTCAGGGAAATCTTTCTGTGTTCTTGGGAACGTTTTATTCTGATTTTTTCCCCCGTTTTTTCGTGCATCAGTCATCTCAGAGCCCCCATTGTCGGCAATCTAATATGATACTATGTTCAAAACATACAAGGAAAGGTTCATAGTATACATAAAATCCGACGTTCAATATTTAGCCGTTGTCCATAAAAAAATATTAATAAAAACACAAGACGGTTCCCTCTGTTTTAATTTTCAGGACTATATTCTGTTTTACTTTTAAGGATTGTAATATTATGTGGAGTTGCATATGCACCCAACTCTGCTCGCTTGAATCTATGCATGATGCCGGTTGGTGTTCACGTTATTTTATCAACGAAACAAGCAATTAATTTTTTTTTCATATGAATTCCGTTGTTCGCTTGTCCAATATGTCATATGCCAATATGTCATACACGCTATAGGTTGTTTCTGGCTGCATGCTACAGCTCTACAGCTCAGTACACGACCTTGTATTTCAAACAATACACTGAAATCCTTAAAATGTGAGGAATATTCTCCTATTACACCAGAGGAATATTCCTTAAAGTTCAATAAGGAATATTCCGTAGCATGTAAGGAAATTCCTTAACATGGTAAAGAAATTCCTTAACATGGTAAGGAATATTCCGCTGGTGTGATAGTCAGGGAATATTCCTTAAATTTTAAAGGATTTTTTTTCTGTGTACGGCCTAACGAGCTATGGTTAAAACTGGAGCTCAATAGCGCCTTATATGTTGCATCACCTGAACACACTTTTTACACCGTTCTGATAATGCTATCGGAATAAAAACACTGCTCAGTTGCTCTCTGTGAGCGCCATTTGGTGATGTTTTTTATATATATATAAAGCGCTAACTCTGCGAGGGGGACCACCCTCTCAGACTCTCCCCCTGTTTGGTCGCTTTGCTCTTTCGCGAATTGGTCCTTCGCTCTCTCGCAGGCACGGCGGAGGGTTGGAAATGGGAAGTGGGGCGAGGGGTCTAGTGGGGGCTTTATCTCTCCCCCCCCCCCCATAATTCTGCCGCAAGTACTTCGTTCTCCAAGTAATTCCCTGCATGTAACTGTAATGACGGACGGGGTAGAGGGGTTTTCTCACATTTTTGTTTCTTTTTCCGTCCCCTGTCCATGAGATAATTTACTATTAGCAGTCATGGCTCGTTATAAAAACTATGAGCGCCAGCTTTATTATTGCAGAAGTATAGCTAGCTAAATTATGAATGTAATTGGCGTTACTTCTGCAATAAATTTATGAAAACCGCATTGCCCATAAGAATTATATCGGTTACGTCTACACAATGTGTCTATGTTACGGTACATTACAAAACATAATTTTTTGTAATTCAGCATCGCAGAAAACCACCATCGGTTGCGTTTTCATGGTAAAAGGGTTAGGAAAGAACTAAAAATACACTTCAATGCGAGTGATTTTATTCGCCAGAAATCGCTCAGACCGCGTCTCCGGCGATCTAGGCCCCAGGAGCTTCCGGGGCCTAGGCGGCCACTGGACCCTCGCCTAAAGTGCTATGATAGTGGCCGTACCACTTTGAATTTGCTTCCGACGCCCCTGATAGATGTAATTATCAATAAAATAATTAAAACAAGTACACATTGCACCGAATGACGAAGGGGTCATGCCCAATTATTTCCAGGCACTGAGGACGAATCCCAATTTCCCCACGGTTCTATCTCGATTGAAACGTCCAGGTCTTTGAATTGGATATGAAAGTTATCGGTAATCACACAGGGGTTCCGATTTTCATCTGTCCGTGTTTTGTTGTCGCTATTTGGTCACGAGAGTGGTGTTGTCCCCAGACTTGGTTACTATGTGCATTGTCTCGTGATTCTTACATGGAGTATGAACCAGTTGATGTGATACAAATGTGTCTTTTATTCCGGGTCGGATACCAGTCAGATGTAAAATCAAGTAATGCGATAATAGAATATCTTTCAATTAGATATTCACAATAGATAATTGAGCCGTTCTTTTTAAATTGATTTAGGAAAACGTCAGGACACGGATATACCGATTAAACGTCAAACAACATGGCAAACATCGTTTCAAATAAAATTCTGTTGTTGGGATTCTATTTTGAGTCGAGACATGCGTATACGACCAAAATATTGCATCCACACAACATTGCTCTGGGTTCATACTCCATGTAAGAATCACGAGACAATGCATATAATAATCAAGTCTGGGGACAACAATATGTCTAGACTTGAGCCTTTTCAGCGGCACAAAGACTCGGACAATAGCTTCCTACATGAAGTATCTACCCATCAACTGGATATGATTTGAATAATAATGATATGGGAGCTTGCGTTAATTATAATTCTATAAAATTATTTTGAACGAAATCGGATCTTTTCAACAGAAAAATGAATGCAAAGGTGTTTGTCCGATGAATTAAGTTTGTGTGTTTGTGTTATATAATTTGGTAGTATTCATAGCAAATTCCAATTTTTTTTGGCGAATTACCATTTTCCGATGTAATTTGTTTAAGTAAATTACATGTATTAGCGTTTGTGTTTCTTGTTTCAACATTTTCATTTCAACTGGAGCGTTTTCGTTGACTCATTGGCCAGCCTTTATAGAATGCTTAACATAATAACTAGAAATAAGGCGATTCCTAAAGAAATCGACATGACGTTGGTGGTAATGACGCTCAGCTCAGGCTGAAAAGGCTGAAAAGGTTCCCTCCGATGTTCACCACTAGCAATTGTAAGTCGAACATTTGGTTATTAACCGGAATGGTGAAAGCTTTGCTTTTCCATGAATCTATATTATTGGAATTTATTTTCTTTTCAGTTGGGCACGATTGTTCTTAAATTAACTCGCCATGCATCTATTTTTGAGAACTACCTTCTCAATGGCAAATAACCTACCAAATGAACCAACGATCAAACACGTTTACTGCCAACGATACCGCGTGTTATCTATCACACTGATATATCACCATAATATATTATCCGGTTACCAGCCGCCCCCATGGTATTCAAATCTACTATTTGTCCGAATGCCGGCCAAATCTCCGAAGAAACGTATCATCATTTTCAAGTAAAGATGCTATCAAATAATTCTTATCAATAAAGATCTCCCATTCTGATATACCTTCAGAGGAAAATATGGCATTCTATTCTAAACTTACACAATTTATTTCAATGCGCAGTTCTTGGACGTATTTAATTATGTGATTAAAATTTAAAAGCCGGGTCGACATAAGTACGTTATACTGAATAACTAGTCAGCTGAACACAGTTTCGATAGTGAGGTTTCTTTCTGCTGCGGTATCCTGAGATTAGGATCCCGGTGGAATGAACAGAACATATCGACAGAGAATGCCAAAAACCACGAAACCGAAACACAGCACGGCGATGCAAGATTTCTGCAAGAATATTTTCATCCAGTATTTTTTGTTTTCTTTTTGATCTTCAAGAGAAGGACCAAGCTCCGATGATTTGTGTCCGTCCGTTGATAGCGACGAAATATTCGATGACTGTCCTGTCAGCAAGCCTGGAATATGAAATCAGGCAAAAGGGGATAACAGTCAATGGTGGAGGAATAATAGATCGCCGTGATCTATCAAAATGTTCTATTATCACACGGCCTTACTTATTGAGTGCATTGTAACCAGAAAGCATGAAAAGGACCACGAATGATGCTCGGATGGACGTCATGGTTAGAAACTGCAGGTTTAACTTACAACGAACTGATAATCCAGAGCAAATTCATGAATTTGTAATATTGCGCGTTAACCGGTTGCCATTTAACTATGCTTGGTAATTTAAAGTAAATTAAGAGAAATTTGCTTTGTGAAAATTGTAACATTTCAACTCCATCAAGAAAATTTATAATACATTTTGACTGTCTATAAATAATTGGCACCCAGATTCATAAGGTATTACAAAAAACTCATATACTTACCTGATCTTTCATTTGGACTACGCTCAACATATTCGCATTTCGTCGTCACCTTAGCAAGATTTTGAGCCTACAAGAAGATATCTTCTAGTATGAATATGCGAGTCAGCTCCGATATTCAGTCGTCAGCTGTAATCCAAGAATAATTGAGGCGTGCATGATCGAAAGATCTAATTCATAAGACAATATTATCCCCAAAAAACCACAAGCTACTTTCATGCAAGGCATAAGCTGTCAACCGTTTTACATGATGCCGACAAGATACTATGATGTTCCTATCTTGAAATCCGTGTCAGTGATCTGTATTCTGATTCCCAGGTCGTGAATTGAGTAATGTGTTTGAGTCACATCCTAAGCCAGTCATTTGTGCTTCATGCGTTGACCTGCACTGAGAGAAAAGGTGGAATCGCAATGATGCCCAAACAGTAATCCAACAACTAACCTTAACACGAAACCCCAAGCGCATCAACATAATCATAAAAATTCCCTCACTGTCAGTCGACCAGGACTGAAAAAATGAGTTTAATAGCTAACGGAGAAATGTACTTCAAACGTTATACTGCTGTGAAAGTTTGCAATAGGGCAACTTATGAATTTAATTTCTGCGCTCATCATCACAAATTTATGCGATTCATAGAGCGACGGAACAGGACGCGGATATCTAGTTTAGTGTCAAGGAAATTGCGTTAAGTGTCGCCCTTCCACCAAAATTTGAACATTTCACCAATTTCACAGAAGTATCTTTGTTTCTATTCCGTAGCATATGTATGACCTGTAGAACTGGCTGAATTTCATAAATAGTCTCGAAATTTGACAAAATAGTTATTGCTTATAAGTTTCCATCTCAGGAAAAAGCTATCCCAATGGCATAACTTGATTAAACTGCATCCTCAACCGTTCAAATTTGCGCTATCGATCAGGCTACCGCTTTTCACGAACGGGAAGCGTATATCTACTTAAGGGTTAGAGAAATTATTTAAAATGTTCATTATCCTCTTCATTTGAAGAAATCCTGAATTTTCAGGAATATTTGTAAATTTTCGATACCATAATCAAAATAAGCTAATTGTGTATCATATTAGAGGTGTTCGGTGTGATAGTATATTGACAGCAGTTACATCTGTACAAACTGTGTATGTGACTTAAATGAAATATGTAAGTCCGAAATTAGGCGGAACATTCTTTTTCCCCAGTTTTACCGTCACAGAGAAATTATCACAATGTTTTGACTCGTATTTTTGCTCATATCAGGCCAGTACAATATTGAATGATAGACTAGACGCTTGTATCACAGAAAATTACCGTCGACTTGGAGGACGGGTTAGAGGAAGCTCTGACTAAATTCCAGGTATGTGCCATTGGTTAATCCTGATGGACCTGGAGGTTGTTCGTGTTGTGTATCCAACTGAATGTAAGATATGGGTGATGAGTCTGGCAATATATATTTTTTTTATTCTTTTCATGCCCAGGAACTGCATTTTAACCCACCAACTGAATGACTTCGTAAGCTTAACCCTGCCAGGCCTGATGGAGGGCATTATGCCCCCCCCCCCCCCACCCACCAAAATGAAAGCTGACCCTGTGCGACTCCTTAGTGTATCATATTGAAGTCATTTTAAGCCTATTTGCATAACCCCGCGAGTAGAGGACCATGGATAAATTCAAGATGGCGGCCATGTGGGGTACCCGGAAAGTGATATTTTCGTCATTTTTCTACAAAATCCCGCATTTCTTCGAGGAAAATTTAGCAAATTATATTTTATTTCACATCAGATTATTATTTAGTAATTTATCATACAGCTTTTGCAGAGAAAACACATAAATAAAAAAATCTGACGGAAAAATCGACCAAAATATGCCTGTTTTGAAGATGACGCCGCTCTGACGTCATTTGTGTGGACATCGTCGATTGTTTACATGTTCTGGTAGAGCGTGATCAACGTTTCAGTGTGGTAAAATTCAGCTCTTTAGCTCAAGGGGTAAGGAACATATTTAGGGCGGCGAAACTGGACAGGTCCCAAAAAGCTCAGGCGAGATAGAGTTAATTTGTGCCAACCTTCAAGTTATCGAAGTTATCGTTGACAGTTAAAAAAACCTGAAATATCCGTTCTAGAGTCAGCAAAATGACTTGAATTCAGGCATTCAATGGGATAGACAGCTCCGTATCGTATCAAGAAATTCTGATTCTGGCGAAAATTGTCAACTATCTTTAGGATCTTGAAAATTTCAAAAGATATTTTGGCCGCTTAACGATTAGGGGCTGAATCGAACAGTTGCTATATTCATCTTCAAAATACTATTTTCTGTCTTCAAAGAAAATTAATGTACATGTATAATTCACAAAACTGTAAATTTCATCTTCATATTGCAAGTAGGACTTTCCACAATGAAATACTTGGTGGGACAATATGATTTATGCCGGTGCTAGGGGCCGTGTGGTCATATCATCCAAGTTGCCACATGAACAGGTACAATAAAAGCGTACCTTGAGATACAACACATATCGCAGTCAGTATGTCGGCACCTCTTCTCACTTCCCTTATATGTGTTGTAATTAATGAGGCAGAGTGTAAAAGAAAAATGTGAGGCATCGTGTCTACCCCAAAAGGGAGGTAGAACGCGCTTATTGTCTCAGGGCAGAGATTTGACGCGCGTCATTGTCTCACAGACATATTGGGGCAATAATAATATACTAGCACACTAGCACCATTGTATAGGAAAAACCGAAAAAAGGATTGCAAAAGCAAAATTACATCGAATTTCTAGTAGAAATCATTACGACGATCGATTTTTTTTGGATACCTGTCCAAAATATGCAAATTGTTCTGTAGTGACACATGGTGCCTGTGTGAAGAGGAGCAGAAAGGCAGTAGAGAGGAGCAGAAAGGCAGTAGAGAAGATATTTTAATTTCGTTCATTGCGAGTGAAAACAGGGTGATGAACAAAACTTATTATATGCAAGTGAAATGGCTCAATATTTACGGCGATGTTGTTTTTGTCTCACAAGTGATAAACTAATATCTCGATCATATTTCTTAAAATGTACCGTACAAGCAACTCGAAGAAATAGTGTTTTTTTCGAAATCATACCACACCGAATACCTGCCATATGATACGTAACATGATTGGTTTTGAAGAAGAAATAGAAAAGTTTGACATATTTGTATGAAATTACGGATTTTTTTCTTTAATTTTGAAAGGAGGGAATACATTTTACATTATTTTTGAGAAATAAACAAAATATTCCTGTCACGTTCATGGCAAACGGTAGACTCCGGCGATTTCAGAAATGGAAAAAGTAAAAAAAACATCGAATCAGACAAACAGCTGGGTTAACCGCCATGTTTCCACACAATCAGACTCTATCCAATATATGTAATATGTAATGCATTATTAATATATTCTGATTGAAAAAATTGAAAAACTATGCAAGTTTTTGTAAAATTGAAGATTTTGTTTTTCAATTTTGAGGGAGGGATAAGATATTAAGTCATTCCTCAAACACTAAAATAGGAATTTCGGTAATTATTTAGGACAAACGGCACAATGAATGGCGCAAATTTTAATATGCTGATTATGCGATTTATTTCCTAGATAAAAGGATGATTATCATGACAAGAGGCAGCCTGATAAACGGCGCATTTTGTAACCGCTGCTGGACCAATTCCGTCCATAAGTTATGATACATTTTCCCTGCGACGGAAAAATAATAAACACAATCAAATATTTAACATAATTTCCGAGTCTTTCTACTTTGTCAGCTAGACACCCCGAAACATCGCCATTTTTTTCCAAAATCCGATCATATCCAATACCTATAAACGTAATAAACATTCATTAACTTGGTAAATTCAAATACATAGTGTGAAGGAATCAATCATCCGTATTCTAGTCTGAATGTGAGAGGGTACCACGGAGAGAAGGGGACTAGGACTAAGGGCATAAACGTGAAAGGCGAAAATAGTCAAACTTAATTACGTGTTGATAATCCTAACATAATTTTGCCACGATAATCTTCAAGCTTGAACTCGAAAACTTGACTATCAATCTCACTTCCAATCTTTCAAGACTTGGATTCATGTTATGGACTACTAATTTCATCTTCAAACTTTCAACGCTTACACCTAATCATATTCTGGACTACCAATATCATCTTCAAGCTTTCAACACATGGAATCATTCATGTTCTGGACTACCAATCTCATCTTCAAGCTTTCAACACTTGATCCCAGTCATATTTTGATGGACTATCAATTTCATCTTCATGCTTTCAACACATGGACCCAGTCATATTCTGAACTAGTATACCAATCTCATCTTCAAACTTTCAACACTTGGACTCATTCATGTTCTGAACTATCGATCACATCTCCAAACTGTCAATAATTGGACCCAGGCATATTCTGGACTAACAATCACATCTCCAAACTGTCAATAATTGGACCCAGGCATATTCTGGACTAACAATCACATCTCCAAATTGTCAATAATTGGACCCAGGCATATTCTGGACTAACAATCACATCTCCAAACTGTCAATAATTGGAATCAGTCATATTGGTGTTCGGTTTGACCGTATTGTTTTCCTTAGTGTGTTGCGTTTATAAACCGAAAATATGATTTCCTCTCGTTCACTTGAAAAGTTATTAGCTCGAAAGAGAAAATACTGAATTTTCATATTCTCAATTTTCACCGAGAAGAGACTTGTCAAAAAAATATTACGAGTATTAGAAAATAAGCATTTGTTTGTTTTTGCAATTTTTGGTGATATTCTTCAAGGGAATTCATATATAAAATATGACACCTTTAACCAAAACAAGCCCTACATGTCGAAATGCGGTGCGTTTGATCCAAAATGATACTGAAAAATCGTTTTGGTTAAAGGTGTCATATATTCATAATACGGAAATATGTCAAAATGCTTGTAATGCTCTGAAAGGATGTCGTTCACCGCCATTCAGCACATGATTCCTCAAGCCGATAATTGTAAACAGCTGCTTGGCCGAATGGTTACAGTGTCGGACTACAGATTAAAAGAAACGCAACATTTTGGTTCGAATCCGCAAATCCCTGAAAAAAATATTTTCATTTTTTTCTTTTTTCTCCCATCTTCAGTTTGGACTTTAAAGTGCAAAAGTGACGTGAAATGAAAGACAGCGAACCCCTAATGCACATAATCCCTTATTTCCTTATAATTCGTGAATAGAATTGCACACAAACAACTCCACACACACAGTCAGACCACTTGTTCAGTGTTTGAATATTCTGACGATCCAGCAGAGAAAAAAAATAATTGTTACACATACATAATTTCGTCTTAGGGCAGCGGAAAGTTGTAACTATGAATTGAAAAGTTATAAGGTTGAACTTGTCTTAAATCAAGTATCAAGGCCTTTATTATCAAGTGATAATGCATGTGCCAATATTTTTTTTTTTTTTGCAGTTACTTCCTTAATTATTGTTCGCTGAACTTTTGGCAGTGATTATTTTTTTCCTTTTTTCGAGTCGGTTTATATATTAATATAACTGATTATTGTTCGTAAACATCTTGGTCGTTCATGAAAATACTAATGGTAACCTTATACGAATATGAACCAGAATTTCCCATTAGACTGGCCTCGCCTGTCTGACAAAGTTGGGGAATACCTGAGCATTACGTCACAATTTACCGGCCGAGTCGGAGCGAGACAATAGAGCAACAGCGAGCGACTCTGAAGGGAAAAATATCCATCTAAAGCGAACACCTCCTTTCACCTACAACGAATTACAAGCCTATAAGTCCGATTCACAATTAATTAACCCAACTGTGCAATATACCTCTTCAACCTGTTCCACCCAATCGATTCTCCAAGCAATAATGAATAGAGCAACAGTGGCCACTAATAGACCAATATTGAGTCCCCACCAGTAACCTACAACAAAAATTGTGTTAAATATAGATAATTACACGCAACATTAAAAGAGTGGTGGAAAACGATACTGGCGTACTGAAAAGAAAACGTATGACCCCACAGACACATATACTGAATGCATATTTCTAAAACATAATCCGTGTGATGATTTGTATCCCAGTCACGATTTAAATGTAGCCGTTCATGTGGACATCTGGAATGACATGACCACACGGCCCCTAGCACTGGCTCGAGCGGTATTAGATACAAATATTTGTCTTTTGGACAATGATGAACTATGTGACCGCCCAAAAAATACCCACCCAGACTTGTGCACTTTATGTCCACTAAAAAGCCTGACAGCATGACAGGATGCATACTTAGACACAGTTCCCAGAAGAATGCCACATTTATACGATTCAATTAACCACCCACAAAATGTATATACCAACCAGCTGCACCACATGAAGTCCAAAACATGAGCGCAATTCCGATAGGAACACCCAGGATAGAAAAGCTCACAACGATAACCAAAGCTCCCGCCACCTGTTTTCCGGTCCCTTTGATGATGCCTACAAACATGTCCTGAAAACATGCCACGTTATTCAACATTGATTCTCCACTATTGACGAGTGTACCACACGTTTTATTTCAGGACCCGATGGCATGTAATAAACATGGGCATGTAACTCGGATTAGTGGTTGTAGAGAATAATAGTCATGTTATAAAATTTATTCATTTATGTGCTTAATTATTTCCAAGCATGACCTATGGAAACAGATCCCATTTATAATATATTTCCAACATATACACGTGCCCCTAATTTACTGTCATGCGCTGACTGTCAATTAGTTCCACATTCCCATATCTCTTTCAAGAAAATAACCATCAGTCATATTGCAATATCTGGGATAGAATCAAAGAAAGGCGCCTCCGCATCCGTATTTACAGGTAAGGTACCTACAGGTACGTAGCCCAGCTTCACCTATCAAAGAGTAACCACGCAGGCATACATTTATATTTGTAACCCACTGAGCCGTTATTATGACGTTAAAATGTTTAGAACAGATTCGGCAAGATATTCCACATACGGTACGAGATGGGATATCCTACTTCGCTGACCACATGGTTTTGTAACAATACAAGAAAAGACAAAGGTATCAGGTAGTCGGCAACTACGGTTGAAAAATACCTATTACACAGAACAAATCAATGAAAACAATGTTATGTCTGCACTAACCTTTGCACAATACAAACAGTTGAAGACGGCGAGGATAGGCATCAGTTTGGCTGCCATCTTGAGTATTGCTCTGCCAAGGAAACATTGTTGTTGATTTGAAATCAGTAACACGAGAGGGTGATTTGTAAATCTTAGAAAACAAATATGTTCTTGAAAAATAGCATGGATTTTAGTCTATCACATTTATATAATGTTCGAATTTACTTCAACCTCAAAACAAGTAAACTGCATTTCTCGAATTTGGAGACATATATAAAACGATTGAGGCAAGCTATGATACCAGAGTACAGAAACGCAGGGTGGCGCCAACTCTGGAAACATGCTAACTCGGGAATATGTGACTTAGGCCAAACAAAATAATATGTGTGTTTACTGTT